>BQKN01022257.1:8092-37676 GCA_022839385.1 Asparagus kiusianus
TATATATATATATATATATATATATATATTAGGGTTTAGGGTTAAGGTTTAAAACAAAAATAATTAAAATAAAATAGTTAAGGGTATTTAAAAATTAAACTAATTACATAATAATTATCTACAAATAAAAACATGCATGTTGTGCTAATACAACAGTTGATACGAAATAGTTAAAATATACCCATATTGTACAATTAAACGGAAATAATTAATAATAAAATATATTTACTTATATTTAAAATCATATAATTATGGGATAATTATATACACGATAAAACATACCAGTTGTACTAATGCTATCGATAATACGCAACAGTAGAAATAGTATAAGACATTATACAATAATACGTAATTAATAATACAACGTATTATACAAGAATATACATAATAATAATAGTAATACCACGTATTATCAAACTGACATGTAACAGCATCGATAACGCAACAGATAAATTCCATAAATTTTTACCGCATAAAATTAATTTATAAATATTAATATCATTTAAATAAAAATAAAACTTAGACTTTAAATCATAGAAAATTGTAGAAATTCAAGAAAAATACAAATACTCTTTTAAACATCATAATTAAATATTTTAAAATACTTAAAAAATTATTTTAACTAGTATCAAAAATTCATGGTCCTTACATTGTTAAAAATTGTTTGGTGCGTTGAATGGAAGTATATTTCCCCTAGGGAATTGTGGGTTAGACGCGGGAATAAAGTTTTGATTTTCCGGAGAATTTCCTTGGTTCCAAGCAAAGTTGGGATGATTTCTCCAACCTGGATTGTAGGTTGGAGAAAATAGATCATTTCTAGGACGCTGGAATGCAGTGTTCATCTGTTCTAATACATGGTTGTTTCCTAGGAGAGGCATTCATCTGAAACGTGGGTAGAAGACTAACAGTTATGATATCCCGGGACAGAAATATGATTGATTTGAGCTGGAGCTCGTTCCTTAACTTCTAAGGCTTCTAACCTCCGCAGAATTGTTGCCATCTTTGCTTCAGAAGTAATGTTTGACTCCAGGGAAAGACCACTAGACTTAGATTGGGGAACTGATGAAATCCTATCATCATAATGTTCCCACTGTATTATTTTCTCAGATAAACTCTCTAGAAATTCCCAAGTTTTATCTATATTTTTCCTCATAAAATCTCCCTGACACATCGATTCTAAAGATGTTTTTGAAGAATAGTCCAATCCTTCATATATGATTTGGCACAATCGCCATTTTTCTAGACCATGATGAGGACATTGGATTAAAAGATCTTTGAATTAGTCAAAATATTTCCAGAATGGCTCCCCTGGGACAATTTTAAATTTTTGAATAATGTTCCTAAGCTTTACCGTTTTATGAATAGGAATTTTTTTTGAGAAAAACGGTGACAAATTCCTCTCAAGTTGAGATGGAATTTATCGGTAAGCTGTACAGCCATTTTTTAGCTTTGTCCTTAAGAGCAAATAGGATAAATCTAAGCTTAATTGCATCTTCAGTTAATTCTCTTATTTTAATCGTAATACACACTTCCTCAAATTCCGAGATAAAAATATATGCATCTTCTGTTTCATTACCAAAGAGTTTGGGAAGCATATTTATGTAATGCGGTCTAAGCTCAAAATTTACTCCATTTACTTCGGGAAGCCTTATGCAAGATGGAATTGTATTTCTGGTAGGGTAACACATATCCTGGAGAACGGGTTGATTTGTCATTTGTTGTATTGGTTCAACACAGATTAAACGATGAGAATTATCCCTAACCCAAGTTTGCATACACCAAAATAACTTTTTTTTTTAAAAAGGAAAGAAAGAAAATTAGTTTTTTTTTATGAGGAGAAAAAGATAAAGAAAAATCCTAACTAAAACAAATCAAATCAATCACTTTTCAATCATTCTAATTCTAGGGTTTAGCCTAACTTAACTAAACCAGCTCCTAACCAAAAACTCCTACAGTGAAAAGATTAATGTTTTACCCAGGTAGTTAGCCAGGTAAAGATAGTACTAGAGGGTGATCAGAGATCAATTAAGTACCTTGTTCCTTACGGAGCGCTTTACACAACCCCTAAACCTTGCCTTAGGCACCAACTAATCTGAAAAAACTTAAACCGGTTCACTTAAGGATTTCTTGTTCATTATTGAGCTTGAGTCCTTAGGGGCCAACGTCTAATGAGTTTTAGAAGGCTTGGGTTTGTGAAGTGAGGAATTAGTGATTTGTGGGCTAAGGAAATGGTGATGAAATCCCTTACCTTATCTTGATTATGGGGTTTTGCCCTTAAGAATGTTTTAAGTATGTGCTAAATCAAGTGCTACAATCACTTTGGTGAATTCCTACAAACTATATGAAATGCAACCCTAGAAATTAAAAGCGACTAAAAAGGATGATAAAAAAGAAAATCTTTATATTTTTTAATTATGGTTAACAACAATCAAATGTGAGAAGAGAGCTCTTGTTTGAATTTATTATCTTGTTAGTTAATGTCCAAGTTTTATTATGATCAACAAAAATAAAATCTTTTTTATATCCTAATTGTCTCTAATTGTGAAGCTAACTAAAAAGGGTGGAATTGAAAACGCTAGAAAGAAGACTTATCCGAAAGCAATTCTCCAAGTTCTTGATCTTCAATCCAAGATTTTCAAGCTCCAAGCGGTTCCTTCACAAGAAAACACATAAGTTAAAGAACCAAAATAATAAAATCCTATTTTAGTACCCTCCCCGGCAACGACGCCAAAAACTTGATGCGGCATAATTATGTACCAAAATTACAAGTGCACAATTGATCAAGTTATAGTATAAAAGGTTATCGATCCTACGAGGAAGGTAATTTTAAGAGATTATTAGAATATGTTCTTATGTTGTGTGCGTAACAAAATATGATTAAAGAATAAGTGTGATTGTGATGAGTGATAGTTGTGAATATATACAAGAGATAATAAATTGAATTTTAGAGAAACGAAATAAGAATCAAAGAATAAATGAAATCATACGGCAAGAAAGAAGAATGAATAAAATCAAGAAATAAAATTAAGAATGAAAAGAAAATTCAAGAAAGTCAAGATGGAGGATTCAATTAAGATATGAGAAATCTAGAATTTAATCCACTAGCTAATCTCAATTACAAAATACAAACTATTCTCTTTTTATAATATTTCAACTAAGATTTATTAAGCATAGACTATCAAGCCATTTAATGAAAGTATAACCTATCAAATTATCATCTAAGTTAAAATAATTATTCATGATAAAAATAACAACAAGATAGTAATCCTAGAATTCATAAGCATAATCTATCAAACAATTTAAGATAAACATAGATTATCAAATTCTTCTTCTACCGATTAGTTCTCTACTTGATTATCCTAAACATGAACATTTTAAGTGTAAGAGAATAATTTGCATAATGTAAAGGAAATTAGACTAGCATCATACAATTCTAAGATTCCTACAATAATTAATTTCACATCTTAAGAAATAAAAACAAGAAGAAAAAGAACTAATTACAAAATTAAAAAGAAAATAAAAATCTAAACTATGAACAAGAAATAAATTTAACTACAAAGAATTAAAATCTAAACTACAAAATAAATTGAAAAAAATTAAATGCAAGAAAATAAATCTACTCTACAAATTAAAGTACAAAAAAATAATAATAAAAAGATAAGAAAATAAATCTACACTACAAGCATGTATGTAAATCTAACTAATAAGCACTAATAAAGAAATTACTAAAAAGAAATAAAGGAGGAAAATAAAAGAAATGCAAACCTTCAAATTGCTCTTCATCTCCATCCTCATCACTCAAAAAGAGGAGAAAAGAAAAATATAAAGTGGAGAAAAATTATTATTATTAATTGTAACAAAACTTATAATTTTTGGAAGACCTTCTCAATTAAGAGTAGTCCTCCTCTCCAAATAGAGTTACAAAATTTTTCACACCTCTAACCCCTCACTCTCTACCCCTATTTATAGTAAACATTAGTGAATGAGAGCCATTGGATTGAAATCTTATTCAAAAACAACAATTTTCAGCCCTTAAATCGTAACAAACTGTACTTCAGTATCGATACCAACATCGATAGGGGTATCGATGCTGGCATCGATACGGGTATCGATGCTGGCATTGATACCCAGTCCTCTCATGTTGCTGATCCGACCTTTTCTCTTGTTCTTGGACTTGGGCTTTTGGGCTTTGTCATTTCTTCTTCTTTTTAGCTTTGGGCTTTTGGATAACTTGGCAATTGATTTTTTAATGGGCTTCTTTGCTTCATTTCTTCATTTATTCAAGGGGTTTTTGTTGAGAGATAGGATTTTTGGGATTTATTCTTCATTAACCTGTATTTAAAAATAAAAATAATTATAGTGGCATATTTATTCATATAAAATAGATAATGAGGGTATAAAATTATAATAAAATGTGATTATCAGAAGCCAAACACAGTGATTTGGAGATGCGTTCAAATATCTAGCGCTGTTCCAGACATACGCAGCTCAGTTTCAATAAAGGCTTAGCCTTAGGTTCAAAGGCCCAAACGCAGGGGGTACCTCTATTCTCGTGTTTTCCAAATATAGAGCTGAATCTCTATGGCCACTTGAGTTTGAGTTCTGCCTATATCACTCCAGTACATAATAATAATTTTTTTTGTCAAAGTTGCTCCCATCACAACACTTCTAACTTATCGACTCTCATCAATAGAGCGATAGGTCCTTAAAGTTGCTCCCATCGCAACACTTCTAACTTATCGACTCTCGTTAATAGAGCGATAGGTCCTCAAAGTTGCTCCCATCGCAATACTTCTAACTTATCGACTCTCATCAATAGAGCGATAGGTCCTTAAAGTTACTCCCATCACAACACTTCTAACTTATTGACTCTCGTCAATAGAGTGATAGGTCCTCAAAGTTGCTCCGATCGCAATACTTCTAACTTATCGACTCTCGTCAATGGAGCGATAGATCCTCAAAGTTGCTCTCATCACAACACTTCTAACTTATCGACTCTCGTCAATAGAGCGATAGATCCTCAAAGTTGCTCCTATCACAATACTTCTAACTTATCGACTCTCGTTAATAAGAGCGATAGGTCCTCAAAGTTGCTCCCATCATAATGCTTCTAACTTATTGACTCTCGTCAAAAGAGCGATAGGTCCTCAAAGTTGCTCCCATCGTAACACTTCTAACTTATCGACTCTCGTCAATAAGAGCGATAAAGCCATAAATTCACCATGTTAATATTACACCCCTAGTACTCATAGGTTTCTTCCAGTACTTAAAGCAATAGCATAATACAGGAAGAATAAATAATTACTCCTATGATATTAAAACGGCATTTTATTGTTCCATGTCAGAATATGATATGCAAAAGAAACGATGAAAAGCCAAAAACAACACTACTTTTGTTCAAGGGAAAATGAAGCAATATAAGATAAATGTTGCTCCTACCAAAAGAACGATACAAAACTAAGTTCATCAATTCATTAAACTGAAAGAAGCAAGTTGGGACTTAAGGTTAGAGAGCATCTCTTCATGGTCAGTTCGCACCAGCATCTCAGCCCGCTTATGAAGCTCCTCCTCGCTGGACAACATGACAGTGACCTTTTTCCTAGCTTCCTCAAGAGCACTAGCTTCTGTGCGGTAATTGATCAGAGAAGTCGCACTTTTGACGTTAAGCTCAGTAACAATAGTCTCTTCTCGCTTGAACTGGGTCTTCAATCTAGCTAACTCTATTTTAGCGGCAAAAATCTTCTCTCGTAAGTTTTCCAAAGAAGTATTTGAGAGAGCTAGTTCAGCCTATTTTTGAGCATTCAGCTTCTACAGATGTTCCACCTGAACTTCCTTCTTAGCTATATAACGCCGAGCTGCTTCATACTTATTAATTTCTTCGGCTCGAATGTCCTCAAACGTGGATGCAATCTGCGGTTGGATATCAGCACGACCTAAGGCCTCCAAGAACCTTAGTTGTGCCTCTAGGTGTGAGATGGCTTCCGAGCAACGCTTAACAACGTGGACATCACCCACGAATTTGAGGTTATTCAAACTATTTGTGAGCATATGTTTGAAGGTTTCAAAAGTATCTCGACCGGCCAGCACAACTTCAATCACTTTCTTTGCTAGACTCTCTAAATAACCAAGAGAAATCTTAAAGAAATCAGGAACGTCTGTTGGACTCGAGACGACGATGGGAGACGACACTGAAAGTTCCAAAGTTGCCGAGCCAAGTAAGAGGCCAGCTGGTGACTTCGATGTAGTGGCCTGAGAAGGGATGTCGACATCCAATTGAGATGGACTCGATTGGAGAGCCACGAATTCCATTGCTTTAGATGATCTCGGCACGTCTACAACCTCCGTCAGGGCCAAAGAAATCGTTAATAAAGTCGTCGGTGGAAGAGTTGCCATCGAGAGCTCCAAGCAAGGTTGCTCTGATGCGTGAGATGTTGGTGGTACAAGTTGTCGCGTTGGAGGAGAAGCAACAGCGGTCGCCTCAAGTGTCGTAGAATCTGCACGAGAAAACAATTTAAGAGCAGAAAGAAAGGGAGTCATAATTCGTAACAAACAATACTTACCAGTGAGAGGTAGAGGAACATAGGCTGACGCCTTATCAGAAGAAGATGGCGGCGGGATATCCCATTCACTAAGATCATCATTGTTATCACCCGAGTTATCGTCATCTTCATTATCCCCACCTTGATCACCACCATCATCCACATTGTTCACATCATCACTATGAGAGGAAGGATCATAATTCATAGGCTCTTCTTCATCTATAGACGAAAAGGCTGGTAGATTCTCAGCAGTGGTGGATTTGGACATGACTCTGGTCGTGGGGCTAGGTTGTGTGTCTCCTACAGGCGGTAGCAACGCAGAAGCAGAAGGAGATTCATCCGCTCGTAAGTTTTTTTAGGCGACCACTGTGGAATCCTTGACAGGAGGTCCATCTCTTTCGATGAGAGAAGCAGCAGGAGCAACGTCGTGAGGTGTGTCTTCAGAGATAGACTCTACTTCCCCCGCTAATGATTCGTCTGCACCCTCTTCCTCATTTAGTGAACGAGTGGAAGAAACTGGGCCTCCTAAAACAGGACCAACTGTGGGGAGACCAGGATGAGGCGAGAACTCCATAGCAATAGACTCTCGCTCTTCCTCTTCTGCATGCCATGCTTTACGAGCATCTGACATAAGCTTAGATGTAGGAGGCTCGAGTGTTAGTTCTCGTCGAGCCCGCTTATCATACTCATCTTCCTCAGTCGAGTCAAGTGCTCTTTTTTCGGTAGCACTTTGACTCCGAGTCTTAACTCTTGAAGGTTTCACTTCATGAGCATCGGGCATCCTAATATCTTCTTGGAACCCCTCTGGTGGTTGTCGCCCATCATCTTCTGTAATCGCCTCTTCATATGATAAGTATTCATTAACCCCACTCGCACGGGATTTTTTGGCACTTCACTTTGAAGCATACCATTTTCGAATGGCTTTCAGGCAAGAAGTATTCATATTATAGGCTAAAATTTGAGAAGCAGCCTGATACCAGGTACAAAAGCTTAAAGAGGTATGAACATTGGGCGTCTTATGTAGAACCTTGAACTGTGCCCCGGTACAGCCCGCTACCGAATAGTACCAAGATCTTGCTCCTTCATACACATTACCTGTGTACGCAAGGGTGGGGTTTGGATTCCCGACATAAATCTGATCATAGCCAAATTGCCGAGAAAAGTGATAAGGTTGATATGGTTCAATGAAGTATTTCCTCCCTTGCCGGAAAATAAGATAGCCCGAGCGAATATTTATAAGCCACCAGAAGGCACCTCTACTAAGTGTAGTGAAAGAGTTACACCCCAGAGTGTCTTGATGGATCTCTTCATATGCACTGCCCTCAAAAACAGGGAATTTGTAAGTAATTTCGTAATTATAATCCCACCTAAATATCTCATGGAATTTAACCTGATACCAACCAACCCATCGAGCAGTCTCTAATTGTTGAATGAGAGGGACCGAGGTATCGTTCGATTCAGGTGTTGACATTATTGGAGGGTAATGTAATACAAACCAGGATACCAAGTAGATATATGGCATCGGCACCCGAGAAGTTGGAGTCTAAATAGTAGTCTTCCCATCCGATTCTAATTTCTTGATAGTAATAAATTCAGAGGCTAGCTCTCATAGGCCACTCTGTAGGTAACATACCATGGCTGAAAGGAGATTCAGGGGCCGTCCTTAAGTCAGAAGAACAGCTGGATACAGTACATCCACTGTGACAACATCTACCGGCCTAGTGGGTACTACGTAACGCTTCAATCAAAGGGTAAGAAAACTTGCAAACAAGGTTGCGTTGGAGATTGGGACTTCTGCCTGGTAATAGAAACTTTCAAATGTGGTGAAAGGTGGGAAGACGTCTTCCTCTACCTCGTAAGTATAGTGAGAGGTGGCATCGCTGATGCGCTCGTTGATTTCCTCCAAAGTACTAACAACTAAATGAGTCACTTCCGCATCTTTGTCCCACAAATTTCGGAAGAGGTACTCTGCCCATTGCCCTTGTTTCACACCATCGGCTCTCTTCCCGGTAGTTTGTGCACATATCTAGAAATGACACATTAATTTCTAATAAGTGTCATAGTTTTTAGGGGCACAATGTTTCATGATCTCTAATTCCCTATTCCAGGGAATAAATTCCTCATAAGGCAATTCTCCAAACGACAATCCAGAGATCTCAAACATCTCATGAAGAGCAAAGCCTAATTCACCAGCAGGTGTGAAAAAGGTACCGGTGTGAGGATTATAAAATTCCAGCATAGCAAAAAGTCTGCTATAATTTGGAGAAATCCCATACCGAGTAGCTAGTATAAGAGTCCTCAACTCTGAAATCCTCAAAGGTTCTTCCAGCTCCTCTAAGACAAAGTTTATCATCCGAGCCCACCAATCGGTTTCACCTGAATGTACCCATGTTGGAGCCCTGAAATCTTGAGCAGGGAATTCCCCTTTGACAGAGATAAACTTTCTGATAAAGACCTCCACTAGTTTAGCAGGTTCACCTACAGGATGCTCCTTTTTGAATGAACCCGGTTTCAAAGCTACAAAATGGTTAAAGCCAGCTGAATGAGTACCACGAGGGGTGATGTGCCCAGTAACAACACCTCCTTGATCTTGGATGAGGTCCCAGTTCATGGACCATGGGACAGAGGCGCATTGATAATAAGAAATCGGTGACATCCACTCTAAATTAGGCAGAAAGAGGCGACGATTATTGATGGCTCTCAGCCATT
Organism: Asparagus kiusianus; assembly: GCA_022839385.1. Classification (NCBI taxonomy): domain Eukaryota; kingdom Viridiplantae; phylum Streptophyta; class Magnoliopsida; order Asparagales; family Asparagaceae; genus Asparagus; species Asparagus kiusianus. The sequence continues at coordinate 17,341 of BQKN01022257.1, forward strand.
TGTAATTCCCCTCAAACATCCGTTTGGGGTCCATTTTGACAGAGTCCCCAAAAAGGAAAGCCGGTTTCTTTAAAATCTCACGTTCCACCGTCTCAAACTTAGCATCTGTAACCAAAGATCTGAGGGTTTTAGGGAAAGCCTGAGTGATGAGTTTTGCTCGTTCTTTGTTAGTATCCTGGAATATCGGATATTCTAGGTGAAAGCTAAAAATTGTGTTTTTCTCCGCACCTCCCGCATGACCAAAGTAGTGGTTGAAAGAGAGAGGCTCATTGGAGTAGCACACTGCAAAGGGAAAAGATAATCAGTCAGTCTGACAAAAGGGTTTGATTCAAGAACACAGGGTCCAGACGCGCATCTAAAATTTGAGAACGCAGGATCCACACCTGCGTCCAAAATTTGAGAACAAATGGTCCAGACCCGCATCCAAAATTCGAGAACGTAGGGTCCAGACCCGCGTCCAAAATTCGAGAACGCATGGTCCAGACTAGCGTCCAAAATTCAAGAACGCAGGGTCCAGACCCACGTCTAAAATTCTAAACGCAGGGTTCAAACCCACATCCAAAATCCGAAACACAGGGTCTGAGCCTGCGTTGAAATATCATGAACGACGGAGTTAACCATGCGTTCTAAATCAAGAAACACTAAGGATTATCTCTGTGTTCTAATGGTGGAGTGCGAACTACTAATCAAAGATTGAGGGTAAGGAATCTGTCAAAACAATTTACAATTGCCCAAACTTACCATTAATCGAAGAAACCGGGGACGACGGTGCGGCTGTTTGAATGTCCTCGGAGGTTTTGGTCGAAGAAGTACCCCGAGCTTGGGAGATCTTTAATTTGGAAGCAATTTTCTTCTTGGGAGCCATCCTAATTGCGGTGAAGACGGGCAACGAAGGATCTAAGAACAAAATTTTCCTTCGATTGAAGCGTCGGAGAAGATGAACAGGAACCCTGTTAAGTGCTCAATAAGAGAGTAAGGAGAGAAAAGTCGAATGACTTTCGATTTGACCCCAGCAGATTAGTTTATATCCAGTTGTAGCGGTCAAATCAATGCGAGATTCTAGGTAAAAGAAAATCTCACCCGAAACTTGATTTTCGCGTTTTCAAGAAAGTGGTTTCAAGCTCCAAAACGCACCCTCGCATTCTGATAAATCAAACGCATGACTTAGCCATGCGTTTCAGTGCTTGAGCTCAGTCATTCGCGCAACTCACCCTTTCGAATGGCTTAACATTCCAACTAAGAGTGGTGATGATATTATTGCAATCATCACCCCAGTTGAGATGATCAAGAAAGGAGACATAATGGATTCTTGTAAGGTTGTCCTCTTACCAAACTTGGATAAAATCCTTCTCGACCATGACGATGGATCTGTCTTTAGCCAAAAGGTGTTTAACTTCATTGAAGAAGAACTCGTTGACAAGTTTGCAGTGGGTGTTTCTACGATAAGCTTCGTTATTGCGCCCATAGCCACACGTGGAGTGTTCATAAATTCCTACAAGAATTTTCTGGACAACTGAATACATCTCATTGCAGATTGAGTGGAGTATCTCAAAGACCCAAACAAAACCTGAAGAATACACCTCATCGCAGCTGGAGTAGAGTATCTTAAGGATCCAGAAAAGATCATTATCATCTTCATCACAATGGGATTTAGCTTGTTTGACTAAGTTCATTGTCATTAAGGCACAAAAGTTACCTCACTTGGTTTAAGAAAGTTGAATCACTATGTTCCGACAACCAAGTTCATGATGTCTTCGAATCAGACAGAGTGAATGATCAAGTGACAATATCTCGGGATCCAAAGTATTCCGAAAATTCGTCCCGGTCAACAGCGAACTTTTGAAAACTTTGGAGGGGGTTCTGTAGGCTGTCTAAAAATCACAATAGATAGTTGACCCCTGTCAAATATCAACCAATGATTTTGGCTAAGAAGGTTACAATCAGACGACTTTCATGTCAACAAATGAAGGCTACAATTGGAGGATTCTCATGTAGATTAAGAAGAGATTACAAGTCAATAATTTCTTCAAATTGAGGTGTGGAATTTATCCTTGCATCCCAAAGTTGAAATACAAATGATTACATTCCAGAGTCAAAGCAACACAATCACCCATCTTCAGCTACCAATGCAACTCAAACACAACATAAACGCAGTGTTTCAGCCACTGAATGCAGCACAAACGTGGTACCGATTCAACCACGGACGCAGCTCAAACTCAGACACTGACGCATCATCCAAAAGCATGCGTTTGAATGCAGGTTCATGCCTAGAACGTAAATCATGCCTTGGTCTCGTTCAAACGTGATCCAAACAGTTCCCAAAACCATTTTTCACCCAAGATCCGTGGAGTGGTTCGAGTTGGTTGTTACACCCGATTAATGGGGTGACTAAACCCCTATTTAGGAGTGGATTAAGGGGGCAGTTACACCCCTAATCTCTCTATAAATCCTAACAAACTCCACAGAGTGGAGGGATCAGATTTTTTTTATTATCCGAGGAGGATTCTTTCGGATAGGGTCTTGGGAGATCAAACTTTAAAAAAAAGTGGAGATCAAGGGCTGGGGCTTGGAAGGCATTCTTCAGCAACGAAAGAATTCATATACTTGGCGTATTAACCGATTATTCGGTTAAAAACAACTCTTTTAACAGAGTTTTGTACTCGTTCTGAGTCAAAAAAACTCGTAAAGAGTTCTCCAATTGTTCCATTGAAACAAGACATTCGGATCGTCAACGAGAAGCAAACTTAACACAAGCATTCGAGGGAGGCATCTCATCGCTACTGTGAAGAACCCAGAATTAAACAAAGGGGAGAATCCAGATCATTCTCCTCTTTTTTGTAATCGGAATTCAAATTGTAATTAAGATCGAGAGAATACAAGTCAATTTTCTTTCATTTTATTTACTACAAAATTTCCACCAAACAACATATAATGCAATTCACATACTAATAATCAATACTCAATCGGATACATAATATTTAGTTTCAAACGCAAAAAAAATCTATCAAGTATATTGAAACTTAACAAATATTTACAACTCCATTTCCTCTCCCTCTCCCTCTCCCTCTTATTCCTCTCCCCCTTCCCCGTTCACCTTCGATGTGAGCTCGAATGAGATCCTCGTCGGTTGTGTGTGAAGTTAGGAGTGCATGACATCCTCGTCGACTCGAACCGGCTGTGAACATTCGGCTTGAGCCTGTTGTGAGCCGCCAGCTTCATCATGTGCACGACTTTAGCCTGCCCCCGTGTGTCCTCGAAACTGTCAACGTCCGTACTCAATTGGTCGCTCCTCACGTCCATCACGTCTTGCATTACGTGTTCTCTGAAGGGCGGACCGAATCTTTTTTATCATGCGAAGGAACATGTTCCTCGGCTCTGGCTCGGTAGTCATTCGTAATGCATCATGCGTCATAGTAGAAAGCTCTTCGAGCTCTTGTATCTATAAGATAAAAACCGAAAGAAATTTATTATCAAGTGGATGATAATAAAATAAAACTCATAAAATAACTGTATATTTTGCTTATACACTTACCAACTCTCTCTTAATCGGGACTCTTAGTATGTACTCCTTAGGGGCTTTATTCTCTTAAAATATCCACCTGTGAGTAATCCCCCAATACCACCGCAAATACACACCTAGGTCAGGTACGTTAGCCCTCTCCATCACTACCTGTTCCTCCCTCAACTCCTACCTCCCGATTTAAGCATGTCGAATATATTCCTAATTTGCATGATGTGCACCTTTTCTGGGATTTTGCTCTATTCTCTCCACAGGGACCGAAATATGTTTTTGTAGCCCACATTGTCAGAGCACATGGTCGGGCATGTGCATCTTGACAATCTCAAAACATATGATCGGGAAGCGAACACGACATACATCCTCACCTTCTCTGCAAATATCTGGTAGTGACTCCAAAACTAGTTCATATGGCATCCACTTGACCTATAAAAAGATTAAGTAAAGCAGATATCAGTAATAAATAATGCAATGGTTGAATATATTTAGATATTATGATTTAATACATGTTCATCCTCCATTTGATCAAGCTCGTTCCTGTAGAAGTTTTCATGGCCCTTTAGTGAGGTATGCCAAGATCTGGACACATTCCACCTATTTTATATACAATTGGTTAGTATAGATTGAAATAAATGTATAAAATTATATGTAATCATATATATTATAAAATAACTTAGTAATACCTGTAGCCTAACAGAATATGGCCATCGGGAGCACGGTTCTCCCTCAAACTTGGGCAACTCAAATACAATCTCTCCTAAGACCATATCTGTAGCAGAGTGAGACAACCCTTGAGTTCTTATTTTTGAACAAGTGCCACTTTGGTCATCTCCTTATACAGATACATTAGCATGGCACTCCCCCGTGATAATTCTCCACAATCCTCAAGATCCTCCAGGAGTGGAAACCACCTCACGTGCACCGAATCCTTTGTGGAATCCATAAAAAGAATAGTACCGATCATATGAAGTATGTATACAAGGGCATACATCTTGGTGATCTCCTCGGTCGCATTGATCGGTACATTCATGTAATTGTTTCTCAACCATTCAAGCTTGATCTTACCACCCTTCATGTGAGGAACTTGACCCAACAATTCTTTGCACTTCCCTACCCAATTAAAGTCGTCACTACTCGTAAGAGCATCTCCATCCACTTTGAGTCCAAGCAAAACTCTAATATCCTGCAATGTAATCATCAACTCTCCTTGGCGCAGATGGAATGTATTTGTCTCGAGATCGTTCAATCAGTACCATCAAGAGAGCCTAATCAAGTCTCACCCATTTAATTTGTGAGCACTCAAAGAAGACTGCTTGACGGACATAAAATTGGACCTGTGGGTCCGTTAAGTCCTAGCTCGAATGTGCACGAGTATGATCAACGATAGTAATTCTCGAGGCTTGCATACATTAAACAGTGCAAATATTTAGTAACAATCAATAACTTAGAATAATTGATATGATTGAAAATAAAATTTACAAATACCAATGTAATTTACCTCCCCAGAGTCTATCTTCGCGGATCGATGTCGCTCTTGGTCATAAAGGACCTCATACGTCAATGGACCCGCCTCCATACCTATACATATGATGATATAAATGTGTCAGTGCTATGATGTATGCAAGAATAAAAGTAGAATAAAAGTACAGATTTCGTATATAATCATTAACTTATAAATTAAGTGGAATAAAATTAAAATAGTGTACCGATTAATTGATATTTATTTAGATTGGTGGGACAATGAGATCTCCTGTGGCCCGGTTATCTGTAATATCCATACCTATTTTTTTAGCTCTTTCCCGACCTTCATCCATCGTACCTTTTATGCGTGTTGATCTCGGGCATCCGACTTGTCTCTTATATTCAGGAGGTAACACATGCGGCCCGTTGTAGGGTGGCCAGTAATGACTATCTATAATAGGATGAAAACAATGATTGTATGAATCTCTATAGTGGCTTGATTGATACCACTCAGAAGCGTATGTGTAATATGATGTATTTGCACCCCCAAATTGTTTGGTCGTAACCGCTATCACATGTGAACATGGTAGTTTTTGCAATTCTGGTATGTTACATGTGCATGCGCATTGTGTCCCTCGTAAATTGATGGTGTAATTATGATTGTGATTGTCTATAACTTGCCATTCATCTATAGCAAATCTAACAATCTTAGTCAATCTCGCTTGCTTGACACGAGCTCCCATAATCTCTTTATTTTTTGGTGTCAACAACGTCCCCTAATTTGCTCCATCCTCTTGTCACTTGACAAAATAATGATTTAGTCCATAAAATGTTCTTTCAACCAATGCCTGTATAAGCATTGCTCGAACCCCCTTAAGTACATCATTGAAGCTTTCAGAATAATTAGTTGTCATCATGCAATAGCAATTCCCTCCATCTTTACTTAGTGCTCACCAGCCAACGAAATCACTTCCTAAACTACTCTTAATCCAAACATGTGCAGCTTGAGATGTTGCCTTGATTTGATCCTGTATTCGATCATACACACATGTTTCGAGTGTAACACCTGCTTGCCAAAGAATGTTTTGTAAATGTATCTAACCAAAGCTCTTTTTAAAATTAGCTCTAATGTGTCGTAGGCAATAGTGGTGATTGTGATGAGAGCCAAATCTCCTGTACAATGCTCTTGGAATACCTTTCATCCTGTAGGGTATAAAAGTAATTTTTCTAGGAGGCAACACAATAAAAATATATAATTGGATGCAAGAAAAAACCACTCCTAATTTTCACTATTCTCGGCCTCCACAACTACGAAGGCCAACGGAAATATGCCCCCATCTGCATCTACTCTTGTAGCGACAAGCAATACACCCTTATATTTACCGTATAAGTGTGTCCCATTAATGCTACGGACCGACCGACAAAATTTAAATCCCTCAATCGAAGGACCAAATACCCAAAATACAGAGGTGAATTTATGAACTCCCGGATTGACCTCTTTGGTTATGAGTTTGTATTCAGATCCATGATTGCTTCTTTTGATCACATCAAGATATTGAGGCAGTATCGCGTAAGACTTCTCCCAATCACCAAATATTTTTGTCATCGTAATTCTCCTTGCATTCCAAGCGTTGCTATATGATATTTCAATCCACTTATCATGTGACACTCTATCAATTATGTCATCGGGCTTTAGTTCAAGCTTCTTCTTTAATTTTGGCATAATCAACCAAGCTATGTAAGAGGCAGAGGCACTACTGTGATCTCTCTCGAACATTGGATTGTTACATGTGTAAACACCGCAATATTTTGTGATCCTAAAATACCCATTATGTTCTTTCCGGCAAATGCAGGACATGCATAATCAGATTCATTCCCCTTTGCCCGACCTTGCCTTTGTGTATTCATAAAACATATTGCCTCATAACTTGTGCGATTGCTTTTAATTTGCTTGAATTTGACCAACTTTTTGATTGAGTAATCACGAATAGCATCAACCAATTGCTCTTTAGTCTTGAATAATTCACTTACTCTAAAAGAGACCTCCTCATCATCTCCTCTATTAGATGAACTTTTGCCAATGCGCATATCATGTACTATGGAAGAACGAACCCACTCATCATCCTCAAACTCGTCGGGGGGTGGTTCTTCGTACTCAACATATTCATTATTAACATAAGCTTCATCTGGCCAATTTGGATTCTCTTCATCATGTTCACCCACAAATTGCATGTTGTCAATTGGTGCACTATCTTCATCTTCACCATCAGAGGCGTTGCTTCTTTCATCCTCTTCATATGAAGGTGCACCACTGTGATATTAAAGTTGAGTCCGCTCCATTCCACTTGAAGAAGAAAGAAAGCCTTTAGACTCAACTCCCAAATCTAACATGCGTGAGAATTCTCCTGGATGGTTGAATATTTGGCCCGTACTATATGGCACCGTTTCAATAAACAATTCTACCGTTGGTTGTGACTTACTAAAATTAAACAAAATACTCATCGAATGATCATTTGAGATCTCAACTGCGGACGTTCTATCATAAATTATCAGCCAATTGCATATTATTTTTAGTCGATACTCTCGTGGGTCAATTATCGTAACTTGATGCAATTCATTAACCAAGTCAATGTAACTATATGATTCCGATATCATTAACGGGATTGTCACCCATCCGACGTACATTGACATATTATTTATTCCATAATTAATCGTTCCACCATAAGAGCAAGCAATAAAAATCAAATTGTTCAACCTATGCAAAACAAAATTATATTATTTAAATATAAAAAATTTAAAAAATATTATCAATTACAACCCTAAACCCCAATTACAACCCTAAACCCTAATTACAGCCGTAAACCCCCAAATCCTAAACCCTAAAATTAACCCCCAAATTCTAAACCCTAAAATTGAGTATTATATGCCCTAAATATTTAATTTCAACTACAACAAGAATAAATTTTCTAAATAAACAACTACAAATAGAGTTCAAACCCTAGAAATTTATTTTTGAGAAAAAAATCCTAGATTTTCTACTTGTTAAAATAGGAGAGAATGTAGAGAAATTACCTGGTAGATCTTTCACTATGAAATTCAGATGAAAATTGAGGTTGAAATCCGAGATCAGTGGCTCAAATAGAGTTTGGGAGGAGGACAACGATGAAAATGAGAAGAGAGTTGTGGGTGGAAACGAATGGGGGGCTTGGGAGATAAAGTCGTCGCCTTTATATAGGGGCTTGCCTAGGTAACAAATAGTCGGGGTTCACAACCCCGACTATTATCCCTTAGCCATTTTCAGCTCCACTCGATGACTAGGCTAGAAGTCTTTGCTAATTGGTCGGGGTTGGAAGCTCTAATCATTTCGATAGCGGGCTTTCAAATTGGTCAGGGTACTCAACCTCGACCAATTAGACAGCATGCTAAATTAGTCGGGGTTGTCAACCTGACTAATTTAGCATGTATATTAATCAGGGCGTGCAAAATAGTCGGTGTTGACAATCCTGACTATTTAGATGCGAGATTAAAAAAAACTGACCCATTTCATGGCCACGCTGTTGACGTGGCCATGAAACGGGTCGGTTTCTGGAAATAAAATGGGAGTGTGTATGTTTTTTAATAAAAAATTTAAATGAGTTTGTTTTGAAAAATTGTTCTTTTTAAAAATTTAAAACTTTTTAGGGGGCTGTTTGCAAGTCTTAGTTTTCATTTTATTGTTTTAAGTTTGAAAGTTTCATTTTTTTTAATTTTATAATTTTATGATGTTTTTGTAAGTTTTAGAGTTTTAGGGTGTTTTTGTAAAATCCAAAACTTTTGGGGTGTTTGTATTTTACTGACTTTCATTGTAATGCTTTAGAATTAAAATTTTCAGTTTGTTTTTTAAATTTGGTTTTCGAGTGTATTTTTATAATTTTCAAAATTATAGGTGTTTTATGTAAATTTAAAATTTTTTAGGGCAATTCTTTTAAGGTCTGGAAGTTTCGGTGTTATTTATATGTTTTGAATTTTTAGGGTGTTTTTATAATTTTTGAAAATTTTGCCTTTTTTGTAATTTTGAAATTGTTGGGGGTTGTTTGTGATTTTCTATTTTACAAGGGGATATTTATAATTTTTTATTTTTACGGTTTTTTGGTAAGTTTTGAAACGTTTTTGAGGTTATGTATGATTGCACATGGTTAAATGATTCAAATCTAAACTTTCACCCCTTTTTTTCCTATCCCTTTACTTGGATAAAATTTATCTCATATGTAGCTAAACTTTTAACCTTGGTAAAATTTTAACGTGATAACAAGCATTGTTAAGCTAAGAGAAAATTTATCAGGATAAAGTTTAACCTCCTTTACTCTTGTACTAAATAAGCCCTTAAGATCATCCCAAAGCAACTGATTATTTTCATTTGGAGATCCTTAAATAGTGGTTTTACCTCTAGAGATACTTTGGTGAATCGCTGCATGACATTGATGTAGATGTAGAAACGGGGAGGCCTGACAACAGCAAGTAATTCACGAGCTTGAATCTACAAACTCTAAGTTTTTCAAAGTTGAGAATGTAAACAAGGAGAAAAATTCTCTTGATTGAATAATTAAAAAGTTAATTACTTGATTTACAAAAAGAACTATTATTTATAGCCAACTAAACTCATCCTAACTCTAATAAAAAAGAAAGTTTGAATCTAAAAAGAAATAACCAAAAAGGAACTCTTTCCTAATCTAAAAGGAAATAACCAAAAAGTACTCTTTCCTGACCTAAAAGGAAATAACCAAATATGAACTCTTTCCTAATCTAAAAGGAAATAACCAAAAAGAACTCTTTCCTAATCTAAAAGGAAATAAGCAAAAAGGAACCCGTTCCTAATCAAAAAGGAAATAACCAAAAAGACTCTTTCCTAATCTGAAGTCTGAGTCGACACAGGTGCTTTTCTTCTTGTCTTGTCTAATGCTTGATCTCCTGTATTAGTCCCTCCTTCTTCAGAAGAATATGTCTCTAAGTTCGCTTCACTTGACTACAACTTGATTGAAGGATGATAATCAGAAATATCCACCATGTTAAATGTCGCCACATAGCGATTCCTTCTGGAAGATCCACTACATATGCATTATCGTTGATCTTCTTGAGGACCTTGAGTCGCCTCTTCTTGTCTGCTCGCGCCTTGAACTTTACATTGGCTTTCTCAATGGTATACTGCAAAACCTTCTTCTCCTGCGGATTTATGCGATAATGAGGGAGATTAGGAAGTACTGAACCCAAGATGAAGTCAATGTGGTTCTGAATATCCCTCACGGGTGGAAGACCCTCTGGTAGCTCCTCGGGAACAAACACTTCGAACTCCTTAAGCAGTGACATCATCTTCTCTGGAACCTCAACGAGAGTCTTCACTTCTTCTTTAACAACTAAAACAAACCTCTGCTTCAACTCCTTTGACTCGGCCAGAAATTTACCCTTGTTACAAAGAGATATTCGTTTGGACTTTTGATCTTTGGGGTGCTTTAGAGAAGGTGGAATAGGTGGTAGGATGATATTCTTATTATTCCATACGAAAGAATATTCATTCTTCATTCTGCCATGCTTAGCATCGACGTCATACTGCCACAGTCGCCCTAACAATACATGGCATGCATCCATGTCCACAATATCACAAGTAATAGAGTCATGATACGTCTTTCCTAGTGATAGTGGCACACGACATAATTTAGTCACCTTCAAGGAGGGACACTTCTTGATCCATCCGATGGTATAAGGCACATGCTTGGTCTTTATCGGCAATTTCAAGTGATCCACCAAGTCCTTTGACACAATATTCTCACAGCTTTCATTGTCAATGATGAGGGTGCATACCTTGTTGTTAGTTGAACATCTAGAAAAGAAAATTTGGTGTCGTTGTGATGAATCTGGTGTCTTCTGAGTGCACAGGAGTCATTGAACAACACATGACATGTTATCGCCCTTAATTTCGGCAACCTCTTCCTCACAATCTTCGTCAGATACTGTGTGTCCATCTTCTGCCTCTTCATAATCTACTAGAATAATCTTTCGCCGCTACGGGTACTCATTGGACTTGTGTCCTGGTTGGAGACATCAGAAACACTTCCCTGTAGTTGGCTTGGCATACTGATATGATTGAGTTGTATGGGGTGGTGGTTGAGTTGTCGACCGCTCGGCTGATCGTGGCGGATTAGACCGACCAATCGTCCTTGGCCCTGCCGACTCACCTCTTTCCTTCTCGGCCGAACTTCCCTGATCGGTTTGCCTGAAAGATGGTATCTTAGAGGCCAATCTTTTCACCTTTAGAGCTATATTGTGGGCTTTGTCCATGGAATATACATTGTGGATGGCCACTTTCTCTTGAATTGAGTACTTTAAACTGCTGATATACTTGGTTGTGAGTTGTTCCTCGCTCATTGATAAATCGCAATGAGTAGTAAGACAGAAGAACTCTTTAGTATAGGCGCTTCTTAATCTAATACATTGACGGCATTGCTCGAACTGGTTGTAAAGGATCTATTGGTAGTTGGATGGTAGGAATCTAGCCTGGAGTAATTGCTTCATGTGTCGCCAAACCCAAACTAGTTGCTTACCTTTCCATCGCCTAGTGTTTTGAGTCTGATCCCACCATGCCGCAGCTCCTCCTTTGAGACGATATGCCACAAACTTCACTTGATTTGCTTCGGGTACATTAGTCATCTCAAAGAACTTCTCCACTTCATAGAACCAATCCAAGAAAGCCTCTATGTCCAGATTTCCTCCAAAGGAGGGGAGTTCCACCTTCATCCGGTACTCTTGGTTGTGGTGATGTCCACCTTGTTGATGATAGTTACGATGAGGGTTGAAGCCTCTGCCTCTTCCTCTGCCATAAGGTCGCTCTCCTTCTTCTTCGCTCGAGACATTGTCGTATCATGGTCCCTCAAATTGGGCACCATAGTCTGCTCCTTCGTCACTAGATTCATCATGAGGAGGGGATTGGTTGGGATGTCGTCTATGGTGTGGAGGGGGTGATATGGAGGAGGTTGATACGGAGGAGGCTGATATGGATGGGTTTGGTTTAGACATGGTTGATATGGAGGGGGATGTCAGGGTAGCCTAACTCTGGGTTCGCTTAGGTGAAGACCGTCAGCGAAATTATTCCCATTGTTAAGGTGAAGGGTAAGTCCTTCAATGGTTTGTTGAAGGTTCTGAAGAGATGCCTCCAATGTGCCAAATCTTCTATCCATAGAATCAATCCTTGCAAAAAGATCCTGTAGAGAAAATTCCTTCTCGCCGTCACCTGCCATTGTCGAGGATGTTGAAGCCAAAGCTCTGATACTACTTGACGTAGACGTAGAAACGGGGAGATCGGTCGGATATCGTTCCGATGCCGACGAGCCCTGACAACAACAAGTAATTCACGAGCTTGAATCCACAAGCTCTAAGTTTCTCAAAGTTGAGAACGTAAACAAGGAGAAAAATTCTCTTGATTTTTGAATAATTGAAAAGTTAATTACTTGATTTACAAAAGAAACTATTATTTATAGCCAACTAAACTTATCCTAACTCTAATAAAAGAGAAAGTCTGAATCTAAAAATAACCAAAAAGGAACTATTTTCTAATCTAAAAGGAAATAACCACAAAGAACTCTTTCCTAATTTAAAAGAAAATAACCAAAAAGTAACTATTTTCTAATCTAAAAGGAAATAACCAAAAAGAACTATTTTCTAATCTAAAAGGAAATAACAAAAAGGAACTCTTTCCTAATCATAAAGGAAATAACCAAAAGGCCTCTTTCCTAATCTGAAGTCTGAGCCAACACAGGTGCTTTTCTTCTGGTCTCATCTAATACTTGATCTTCTGTATCAGACATCTAATGCCATTTGCACACTTTGCAAGCTTGAGACTGAGACATTAGACCATCTCTGTATCCATTGTCAGTTTTCTCGCTCTATTTGGACTCAAGTAAACCGTGCAACTCCAACCCCGTCTCCCCTTTACCTCTGGTTAGATCAATGGTTGAAGCTCCCCTTCAACTCACAAATCCATAATCTCCTTGTGGTAGCTTTGTCGTGATCACATTGTGGTTTATTTGGAAATCCAGATGCAAAGCTATTTTCCTTGGTACAAAACCTGCTCCAATTGTCACTCTTACTCTTGTGGAGGTTTATGCCCGTTTTCAATCTCCGGATTGGACAACCTTTGGATTCCTTTTCAACATTTATTCACCCTCTTTTTGGATAGCTTTACCTCTGAACAAGGTGAAAATTAATGTCAATGCGACCTCAAATTTTGATTAGCACGACTTTTGGGATAATTGCTCGGGATCATCTTGGCCACCACATTCTCTCTTATAATACCTTTCATCCTCCTCTACCCCCCGATGCTGAAGCTCATGCTCTACTCAAAGGGATTATGCCTTGCTCTGAAGTATGGTTGGATGTATAATATTTTCAAATCTGATTGCCTTGTGCTCAAGTTGCACGGAGTAATCGCCTACCAGCAACATCTCTCATCAATCTTTGGTGAATGTTGGACTCTCTTTAAATCTTTTAATTCTTCTTATGTTAGCCATGCTCATCACTCGGGTAATATATGTGTGCATTTATTAGCTCAATTTGTTAATAGATATAAATGTACCTTCTTCTCAGATGTCTGAGATAGTCCGATCTATCTATGTAATCAAATCATTCTTGATGCAATGTAATAGAATCGCTTTTGATTCCTTGAAAAAAACATTGTAGAAGGCATCTCAACTGCTGGTCATTTGACTCAACATATTATCAACTATACTATTGCTTGATATTCCCCTTCCTTCTTTTTTAATTCCTTTTTTGCCCCCTTTTCATTTTTTTTCCTTTTTTCTTTTTGGTGGTCTCTTAAGCATCATCTGCCATCAGTTTAATTGAGGGGAGAGTTAACACATTTTTAACCTACCAAACACAAAATCTTTACCAGAATAAAAGTGTTCCTTTGTAATTTGCCGAACAGAGAAACTATATAAGGGTTAAGATAACCCATCAGAGGGGTTAAAATGAGTTAAACCTCTCAAAGTGAGGGGTTTTCTAATATACCTATTTAGAGGCATTTGGTGTTAATCCTTCTATTTATAAAGAAAATAGTCAAAATATTTATTATTCCCAAACATTACAAATGATCACAAACATAAAAATAAGTGTTATTTTACAGGTTAACTATATAACCATTTGAATTATCAAATGGACCGTGTATGCCAACATTTCTCCTCAATCTTTCTTAAATATTTGCCAAACGGAGCCTCCAAGTAATCTAGAAATTGTTTGCTGATGAGTCATTCACAAGATGGAGACGTACGTCCCCTGAAACGCTCTTGAGATTTTATGGAAAATCTCGTGAACCCTTATAAATGTGCAAAGTATCATACACTGCGTTATAGGGGTTTTGTAAACATTAGCTTTTTCCGTCCTCGGTATCGTGTCAGAGTTCAAATTTTGACTTGTTTAACGGAATGACGTCAAAGTTTGTATCATTGGTTTACATAGTTGCGTTATGATTGCATCCAACTTCAAAAGTGGTTTATCTATCTGTTCAACTATTTCTTCAATAATTTGCATTGTACCCACCCATGATTAGATACACCCATGATTCCATACACGCGTTTGCATGTATCCAAAATTTCAAACTTTTAGAAAAGTCAAGCAGAATAGGTTTCGTGGGCCCCCAAACAACATTTCCTGAAGGGTGGTACTAGGGGCACACCCCCAACCACACCTCTAACTATACCCCCTCTCTCATTTGCTATAGTGCACCGGACCCCATGTGAGATTTTAAAAATTTAAAATCTCATGTGGGGTCCGGTGCACTGTAGCAAATGAGAGAGGGGGTGTGGTTGGAGGTGTGGTTGGGGGTGTGCCCCTATCATTTTTCTTTCCTGAACCCATCTAGGATTCGGGATGCATCACATCATGTGCTCGCCTCGACATACATAGATGTCGGGTTACTTTATCGGCTTTGATCGGCTCTCGTCCTATGCGAACACATTGTTTTCTAGGGTTAATTCCGTGAAGCCCTCTGAACTTTGGGGGTTTCACATAAAGAAATGATAGAGGCACACTCTAAGGCACACCACCAATCACACCCCCTCTCTCTCTACAGTGTAGGGGACCCCACATATGATTTTTTAACTTGAAGGGGATGTGGTTGGTGATGTGCCTTAGAGTGTATCTGTAGCGCCTCTCTTTCACATACCTCCCAAAATCTTTCCTATCTCACATAAACCGTGGACTTTTGGGGTCTCACCCAAGTCACTTGAACTTTACTTTTCCTACCGGATCCCCTATTCGTAATGAAAAATGTAACTAGAATTTTCTTGAGAAAAAATGAATTTTGAATTTAGTCATTTGTCTTAAAGAAAATGACTAGAATTTTCTTGAGAAAAATGAATTTTGAATTTAGTCATTTGTCTTCAGTGGCGTAGCCAGGAATTTTTGTTGCCCTGGGCGAAAAAATAACAAAGCATGGTACTCAATTTCTCAAAAAAGAGAGAACACATTGCAAAGCTTGATGATTCCTATTTATACACCAAAACAAGAGAATCCTGAAAATGCTAAATTTATTATAAGATACATCATCTTAAGCAATTTGTAGACATAATTAACAGGAGATAATACTAAATGAAGAAGGGAAAATATGATTAAGAAAAACCCAACTTGTACCTGAGGCCGAGGATGTAGAACTTTGAAGAATCTGAGACCAATTGATGAAATGGCCAACGACCCACTAAAGCTTTCAAGCATACATTGGAAGGCCCGTGGCAACCAAAAACACTCCAAGAACTAGTCAAAGCTAAAACCCAACATAAATGCATTCAGAAGAAAATCACTAACTGAAAATGACAATGACCAACACTGCGTAGAGAGTACCATAAAGTTTGGTGAAATTTGGTGCGAGTTGAGAATCATAAACAGCAAAAGGACTGCCAAAGGCCACAATGTGCATAAATTTAGTCAAAACCCAACTAACAGCTAAAATTATTTCTTTGATTAGCGAAATATTACCTGAAAGAAGAAACGCCATCGAATTTGTATTAACAGGTCGAGTGCCCGCATGCGCTCTCTGTGATAATCACAAAATCAATAAAAAAAGAAAATAAAATAGGCAAAATGAAGACTTCAATCAAAAAATTGTCACCGTTGATCGTCTCCCAGGCATAAATCCAGAGAACCCACTCTCAATGTCTCCTCTGCTTCCACGAAACACAAAGCTCATAATTGCAGTCGCAAAATTTACCCTTTTGGCTATAGAACACAGAGAACCAAGCACAAATTTCAACAAATATATATCAAATCTCAACCCAATTTCATTCAGGAATACAATAATCTTCTTAATAAATTACAAAAATTTCAACCTTTAGAAACCCTAGAAGCATAAATCGGTAAGAAGAAAAGGGGCTATTTATTAATAGAGAATCAGGGCTTACATGAGACAGAATCTGATTACAACGAATCAATCTCACTTCAAAAAATCACCAGAAAAAGTAATGAAAAAAAATCAATTTTCTGATGTAAAAATCGAAACTTTACCCCTTTGCTTGATGCGTTTCTGTGCTTTTTCGGCTTCTTGATGCCGTTCTTAGGGGCCTTGTTGGACTGGTTGTGGGCTGTGTGGTTCTTCAACTTCGCCATGAAACCCTAGTAAACGAGGAAGAAGATTACAGATTGAAGAAAGAGGAAATGATCTAGGGTTAGGGTTTTGTAGAGAGAGATACCTGGGATGGAGAAGATCTGAATGGGGGTTGAGGGATCGGAGAAAGATGAGGGCAAGAGAGCATCCGCATGGAGGCTGGAGCCTGGATGGGTTGATTAATGAGCTTCTGGAGGATGGGAGAAAAGAGAGGAGGGAGAAGAAAGAGATGTTGTAAGCAGCTGAGGACGGAGGAAAAAAGAGAGGAGGGGTATTAAAATTTTTTTCATTTTCTTGCCCTGGGCAGCTGCCCAGGGCAAACTCTACATAGCTACGCCCCTGTTTGTCTTAAAGAAAATGTGTCCCCTTACCGGGCAATTTACGATTTTTTTTACCTCTCAGAAAATATCTAGTTATTTATAAATTATAGGTACTAAATGTGAACACGTGATGTTGTGGGGACCCACCACATGTGGGAATTTCGTTTCCGCAATGAAGTTCCGCGTGGGGGCCCACCTTCATGAAGTTCCGCGTGGAGAATTCGTTTCCGCGTGAAGAGAAGCAAGGCCCACCCGATTGATCATTTATAAATATAGCCTAGGGTTTTGTGCGTGAACAGTGGGCGTGTGAGCGAAGGAGGTGTGCAGAAGCTTGTTTTTTTTTGCGGCTGTGTGTAGGTGCGAAGACAATTGTTTTTCGGCCTGTGTTGTTTTCGGCAGAACTCATTTTTTTGGGATTCGTGCAGTGAAAAGAAATCACAGACAAAGGAGAGCTTTTGAGAGAGATATTTGTATGAGAGGTTTGAGAGATTGTGTGAGGGTTTAGATTGAGTGATTGTAAACCCTAATTGTTTTCTCTCCTCTCTAATAGTAGATCTCCCCATCCTTGTCCCGTGGACGTAGGCAGTTTGCCGAACCACATAAAATTGGTTGTTTAAGTTTGTGGCCATTGTAATAGTTTTAGGATCCCTCGACAAGTCAGTCCTAGAACTGATGAGAGGAAGAGCCGATATCTCACTTTGTTGAGATATTCGCTTCAGATTCTTGTTTCCTTGGTGAGACAGGAATTCTTATTGATCTTTCTCTCTTATTGTGTACCAGAAACTCTGCCGAAATTTCCGCTGCGCATAACACTAAAGTTTTATAAAAAAAGTTTAAACTTGAAGGGGTTCTTAGGACGTTAGATCTATAAGTTAAAAGTGTTAAATCCGATGAGAGCAATCAGAATTTTTTTCTATTCTTAGATGTGTCGTCCTTTAATTTACTTCTTCAACCTAGGGCTTCTCTTGATACTAGCGTTATTGCACATGAAAGTGCATGCGCCACAGATATTAAGCTTATTTATTCTAAATTTTACTTAAAAAGAGTGTATTATATTTTAATACCCTAAAATTTGATCTGTTTCTATAATTTTATATCATACTGGAAAATAGTTAATATATAATCTTATTAACAATGTAATATTGTACTCTTATTCGAGCATGAGAATGTAGCTGTCCATTTAGAATAAATTTTATATAAAAATAGTGAATTATATTTTAATTCCCTAAAGTTTCACCCATTTCTTGACTTTTATACCATATTCCAAAATAGTTAAGATATAAATTTATAAAAAAGTAATATTGTAATCTAATTTGAGCATGAGAATGTAGCTTTCCATTTACTAAATGTCAACTGATTGTTGTAGATAGTACTTTTTTCAATAATATAAAAAAATTATAAGGAGTTGTTAAATAAATTTTGCTATTTAAAACTTAGGCCCCGTTTGGTACGCGGGAATATGGTGAAATTGTATGTCATTTTCACTTCTCATTCATTCATACCAAACAAAACTAGTTTTTAGATGTTGGAATGACCATTCCCATGGAATGGTCATTCCCACTTTTTGTGGGAATGAGCATTCCAAGTGAGAAGATAGGGAATGATCATTCCCATTCAAGGGGAGAATCAAATTAGTTAGGTTTTTTTTCAATTATACCCCTATTAATAATAAGAATCAATTTAAAAATCATGGCTTTTGACTACATATTCTTATTTTCTCTCTGTTTTTTAGGCTCCACCGAAACAAAATAATCTTCAATTCTTCAATTCTTGAGTACGTATTCCTACAAAATAATCTTGAGTCATTCTCTTGCTTCAATTCTTCAATTCAATGGTAATGTTCGTTTTCTTAATTAATTTCAGTACATACATAATAAGGCTTGATGATAGAAAATATGTACTGTACAAATGAGTTAATTTATAAGGTACTATAGAAAATATGTTAGGTACTTTATCAAATGAGTTAATTTATATATCTAGAACCGTGGATTGTGGATATCATTCTTTATATTTTTTGGGACCTATGAATGTGATAATCTTTTATTTATTTTTATTTAATTTTTTAAGACTAAGAAATAGTGAGAATTGTTTAAAAAATATAAACGAAACATACACCTGATCGATAACATGCACATTAGTATAACACATACCTAGAATAATATAAAATATGCATAAATAAATTTTTTTATTATCATTAATGTTTATTTTTATCTTATTAAAAATCTATGTTGTTATAAGGACATTATTAGAAAATGAGATTCCATTCTCACTTGTGAACTAGATTTTCATTCTACCTTCATTCTACAAACGCACTCAAACAAGAGAATGGGAATGACCATTCCATTCTCACATACATTCTATTCCATTCTCACTTGGCTTCATTCCCACGTACCAAACGAGGCGTTAAAGTATTCTTTAAAGTGATCGTAATCAAAATTTAATCACTATATTTTTCATTGGCATGTATTTAGTAATCATTTCGGTACAGAAGCCTATCATTTTGTATTTTAATCTCTTATATTAGCATAATTTGATTAATATTTAATTAATTTAGTACAAATTAAATTTTTATTCATGATTAAGAATGTCCTAGAAATAAGAAAATAACGAATATTAATTTTTGTGAATGAAATCCTAATCTCATTCATTATTTAGAATCTTCTAGAAATAAGAGAAGAACCAAAAGAAAAGGAAAAAAATATTTTATGTGTAAAGTTACCAATAGCTCCTTGCCCTTCTACTATGATGGGAAATGTCCTTTAATCTTTTTGGTACCCCCTGTTTTCGTCAAAAGTTGCCTTCATCATTGATTTCATTAAACTTTAAGCGTTACAAATGAATTCAAATAACAAAGAATTAAAAATTACAACTTTCTTGAAAATAAACACAAGATCCGTTCGTCGTCTCTTGCTTGCGTGGGTCTTTAGCCTGTGACGGGGATGTTGATGTCCGTGGACCACCTGGCAATCAGATCTGGTTCAGAGTTTCGTTAATCCGCGAGGAGATCTAGAAACTGAAGCGCCTATCTCGGAAAAAGCGAGATATTTGCTCTTCTTAGGATTACCGCTAAGTGATAATCCTAAGGATCGGATGCGGGTGATGTAGATCTGACGAAGAACTCTCTTGCGTTGAAGTGCTCGATCACTCTTCAGTCCGGCAGGGCTTCGCCAATTCTCCAAAACTCCAGCTCTAAAAAAATGAGGCCTAAGGCTTGTATTTATAGGCTTGAGGGGATAACGGAGCGGTTAAAACGGACTACAGGGCCCAAATCTGCGTTGGGACACCCCTGGGGTGTCCCGGAAAATCCGAGACACCCCTGGGGTGTCTCGGAAATTCCAAGACACTCTTGGGGTGTCTCAGAAAATCCAAGACACCCCTGGGGTGTCTCACATTGACCGAGACGCTCCGTTGAGGT
>BQKN01022259.1:0-12735 GCA_022839385.1 Asparagus kiusianus
ATATATATATATATATATATATATATATATATATATATATATAACGTATCACAATAAGTATTCATAGCATATAGTATTCATGCAAATACTTTAAATCAACATAAAATAATTATCATAAAAATTTTTGAAATTTTGAGATATACACACATATCATCCTCACTCATTCTAGAAATTTCTAGCGGACTCTATACATGAATCCTATGAAACTCTATCCTAGCTCCACAATTTGACACGGGAATGATCCTAAGGATGCTAGAACTAGAGCTCTGATACCAACCGTGATGCCCTAGGGTTCACACAAGGCTGCAGTCCAAGGTGAAACCTGGATTGTCAAACCTACCAAGCACCAAACACCATGCTATGACATGTTTCACCATCACAGTCACTATCTCTCTAGTGAAAACAACAAATAGGTGAAGGTACAAAACAGGCAAATAATAGAAGTAGTACAAAATCAGATATGCACAGAAAAAGTATATTAACAAATGAGCCCAACTGAAATAGAATGAAAATATCCCTGAGTCAGAAATACATCTCAACACAATGAGTCAAATGAAATCTCACTAAGGCACTCAGCCTCTACAAAATGAATACAACTCTAAAATCTGAATAATGAACATAACAATATAGTGGAGCTTCATCTGCTAGAACTGTGCGACGGCAACTATGATAGAACTCTGTCATCCTGTGGCTCTCCAAAACTCTGATCTGCCTAAAAGATACAATTTAAACAAAAGAACAACAACAAGAGCGTCAGAGCGCTACAGCAATATCACCTCCATCCGCCCCCAGGGGAAGGGCTGCTAGCTGAAGTAGAGGCTCTATCTATTAAGCATAGTCTACCTATAACATTTTTTTAGTATCTAATGAAGTTAATATTTAGACACCTACAAGACAAGATGTAGTACGTCGAGCGAAATAATCCAAACAAGGAAACCCTCATATATATACCATATGTCTCAAATTATAGATCCATAAATACAAATTCCAACTCTATGAATGAAAACAACACTCAAAGGAAAATACTCCAAGCCTAAACCATATAGGTCCAATGTCACAATCTCGAACTACATTCTCAAGTAGTTGGCGCAATTATAAGAGAAAATCATCCAACCCAAAAAAAATCACCATAGGCCATATCTTATATGCCACGAAACAAAGAATGTACCCTACTCATGGGTAATCTAACATAGGAGTAACTATAACTGATAATACATATATGTGTGCATCTCTTTATGCAATAGCGATACTCTTGTAATATTCTTACTCAATCGCTCTATGGCAATAGGTTTTATCTCCCTATCCCGGATACATGGAATGACGATACTTTTATAATTTCTTACTCAATCGCCCGGCGAAAATAGGTTTTATTATCTTCCTATTCCGGATATATGTAATAACGATACTATTGTAATACTATTACTCAATCGTTCTGCAGTAATAGATTTTATCATCCTATTTTCGGATACGTGAAAGATCAAATACTAGTCATGTGTATTTATAAATTTTAACTTGTGACAAAAGTATGTTAATTTAACACAAACTAAGCATAAGTACACATATCTCGGTGTGCGTGTCCACATCTAAAGTTCACTATCATCTCAGGTGTTTAACAAGTCATAAATGTTATAATATAATAGTACAAGGTCGAGAGACTCGCTCAAAGACCAAACCAACCGAACAAAACATGCACAGGCTCAAAAGAGGTTGGCGGTCGACCGCAATTATGCGCCAGTCGACCGCAACAGGTTTTCAGGGTTTCCCAGGCTGTTGCTTGGCACGCAATAGACCACCATTTAGGCGTGATCGACCGTGGACAGATTTTCCAGACTGTGCAGGATTCTGCACTGTGTTGTATTCATGTCGATTTTTATGATCTAAACTAGTTTAAAACATGTGAAACTTGCATGAAAACATGACAACAGCAGATACATACTTCTAGAAACAATCTCAACATATATAGCATGAATATTTGCAACAAGAAACATTCTTAACCCTTAAACTTTCATAAAACATAAAACAAACTCTTGTGTTAATCAAATTAGGGTTTTTCCAACCTAATTACTCAAATTCTTCTATCTAAAGCATGGACTTTTAACATATTAAACATAAGCATGATTGCCAAACAACTTAGAAAAGTTATACATTTATTAAATCATATTTTTAACGCTTAGGTATTACAAACCTAGAGTTTTTTCTTCTTTAATCCACATGCAAACTCAATTAAAAGTCAAATTAGGGTTTAAATATGATCAGCACATGATTAACAAGATAAAAACGAATTTAAAAGAAACCCTAATGATCATGATCATATTTCTATTATAAACAGCAAGAAAAACATATAGATTTAATATTTGTTTAAGATCTAACAACAAAAATCTAATCTTTTTCACATTAGATTAAGATCTAAGCATGTAAACACAAATCAAACTTCTAAGCTAGTTATTTAACTAGGGGGATGGGTTTGGATGTAGGTGATCTTACCTTAATCTCATGTGCAAGCCTCTGAAACAATCAGCAAGCAAACCACGAGCTTGAACAACCCATTCTCCCTCACTACACGTCGATGATCTCGCCCTCGTGCCGGTGTTTTGCTTCACAAAGCTCTCCAAACTCATAAGAAAAAGGTTTAGGGTTTTGGAGTGGAGAGGGTGGCTACTATGATTCATAGATATGATAAAAAAAAGATTTTTTTTGAAAAACATAGGTATTTATAGAGGCAAACCCGAAACGAACTTGTTTGACCCGAACCAGGAAACCTAGTCTGACTAGAAAAACAACCTTCGGTATTTTGGCTGTAACTTTCGTATCCGGCCTCAAAATAAGGTGATCTAAGATTTTTTAGAAAGATATTGAAGGGACCTACAACTTTGTTTTTTTACACCTTTCCAGATTCTGAATTTATCTGTGTGTAAAATATAAAAACTTTCAACTGGTCATTATTCCCAGATTTTCACTCTTTTGGCCTTTGTGCATGTTTTGTGCATTTGCATACATATTTTCACAAATATACATTAATTTAATCTCAAATCAATTCTTATCATAATCAAACATCAAAATATATTTATGGTCTAGTCTTTTCAATGCCTCCTTCCTTGCCGCCAACGCGCGCTAGACGACTACCACATACGTACTGGCTTGCTTGGCCGGCTGGCAAATAAGCTCTTTGATGTTGATGCAAGTGTGCAAGTGAAGAAGAATGCTTGAGATTCACCAAGATCCAAACGGATCAATCTTGTTGGGAGGTACTGCCTAAGGAGAAGAAAAGGTGATGCAGGGAACCACGATGCTTCTCTGATGGTTGAGGGAAGCCTGGAAACGACCCAGGCTCTGATACCCTGAAAAGTCTCAAATGAGAGGAATATAATAATAGAGTACTCCTGATGACTTTAACCTTGATTTCCAGGGGCCAGCTAACGTAATCACTTCCGTGATTACTTTCACTTCTTTGTACGCTTATCACACTCCATACTTCCTCATTATCCGGTTGATCGTCATATGCCCGGACCCTTCTGAAGTACCTCCTCTCAGTTTGATCTAAAAAGATGTTTTTTATGCCTCCCCTTTTCTCATAAGGCTCCTCCTCCCCCTGCTTCTGCGCTCTTTAAGCACGGGCGATCCGTGAATCCCGCCTATCTGAATCTATTGTGGAGGAGTCACAGCTTGAGCGCGTGGCTTCAGCTCGTAGCGCAGTAGTTGTTGGAGCCTAGCGAGCGAGAGGAGGTCGCGGGAGAGACGACTGTACTGTAAAAGAGTCGGAAGAAGGAGACAGAGACAAAGATCAGTGCTCAAAATAGGGCTTTACTGAGCCGGAGACACAGCCAGCTGCTCGGGCTAGCTACCTATCCCTTCGCTGAACTCGCGTTTTCACTACATAACATATTTATCATTTATTATCATAAAATATTCAAATTTACAGGGTTTTACATTTATATAGGATGAAAAACCAAGGCACAAAACCTAAGCAAAACCAGCAAAAATGATAAAATAACCAAGGCTAGAAATATAATCGTTATGGCTTATCAATCGACTGACGAAAATCATCAGTCGACTGATGAGCTGACCGTTGTAGGCGTCAGACAGCTCATCAATCGACTAACTATCTTTATTAGTCGACTGATGGATCATTAGTCGACTGGTTAGTCGACCAAAACTAAACAAAAACTTTTAAAGATTGTAGGTATGTTCTTTAGTCGACTGATCAGTCGACTGATGTCATCAGTCAACTGATCAGTCGACTAATAACATGTTATTAGCCTGAAACGATTTTTAAAAACGAATTTTAAAGTCCTTTTAAAAATAACAAATAAATTTCAAAAAATGTAAAACTTTGAGAAAAGCTTATAAACATGATTATGAACTGTTGGAAAAGGAATTTTTCAATTTGCTCTTATCATTTGTGAAATATCAGAGAAATTCAAAAGCACTAAATGTGTTTTAAACATGTTGATTTTGACATTAGCTCAATTCAAGTTTTAAAAACTTGTGTAATGTTTATATGGACATAATAAAAGTTATTAATAATGTTTGTATAGTCCAAAACATATTAAAACATATTTTGCATAAAAACACCTATATTTGAGAAAATTCACAAATGAAATGTGTGTGTATATTTGAGCTTGTAGAATTTGCACACATTATATAATCCTATACTAAGTATACCAAGAATGAATCTTCTAAAGCTTGAACTTTGACTGATTGACTTGATTTGAATAGGCTTCAATATCAATGTAGCTCATTTTCCTATGTATACTAAACAACACAAAACAAAATACTAAAACCAATATTAGTCGTAAATTATTTGTTAAATTATCATCAAAACAAGAAGGCCAACAATCTCCCCCTTTTTTATGATGACAAACAATTTACCAATATGCATTATAAAATCAATAAACAAACCAAAAACCAACTACTACTATATACTCACAATTTTTCTCCCCCTTTGGCAACATCAAAAAAGGGGATAAACAATATGATAAAAAAGAGAGCGAAAGCTCCCCCTAACAAAAAGCACAAGTGAGTATAAACAAAAATATAGGGAAGGCTCCCCCTATCAAAAACCCATAAAGAATATATGCAGTAAAGATCATAGCAAACATGTGAGCAAGCATAAATGTGAAAAAAAATGCTAAACATAACTCACATACAATGATAGACTAAGTGAACACATATGTATGTATCATGAACATAGGGTGCCACAAGAGTCTAAAACATAAAAACTTAAAAACATTAAAAATTTAAAATCAAAAATCAAACATCAAATGATTAAAAAATTAATAAAATATCAATCATAAATTATGTTTGATTTAGAACACATATAGATAAATGATGTCTCAATATGAAAACTCATGAAAAACACAAATTTTGTTCATGAAGAAACAATCACGAGAATTCATGAATAAATGAACCAAAAGAGAATTCAAGTGAAAGTTCATGGGAAAAAACATAAAATATTGTTTTAATGAAGAAATGATCAAGAAAATATTTGAGTTCAAAAGACAAGAGTACTCAATCATTTCTTATAAACAATCTCTTAGCAAAAGTTTAGCTAAAGATGTCCACTAAGAGATATTTTGTATCAATTTGAATATGAGAAACATCTTTACTATATTCACAACCATGCAAAAGATAATGTCAAACAATTTTGTGTTTTATCCACAAGGGTCAAGGAAAATAATGCTTAGGATAAAAATAAATCAAAACAAGAAAAACTTGTTTCAACCCATATGAATGCCTAGTAAACATAATTTGAAACAAAGGAGTAAGACATTGTATGTAGGAAAATTGCAATAAAGAAGATAAAAGAAAATTTGAATTGATTCCTTTGATCTCGATTACAACTTGATTACAAAAGAGAGGAGAACGAAATTAGTTCTCCCCCTTTGTTTAAAACTGGGTTCTTCTCGGTAGCGATGGAATGCCTCCTTCGATTGCTTGCGTCGAATTTGCTCTCCGTTGACGATCCGACCGTACTATTATCTCGTGGGAACGATGAACTTCTGCAAGAAGTTTTATACGTAACTCTTTAATGAGTTTAAGAACTCTGAACGAGTTAAAACTCTGTAGATAGAGTTGTTAGAACCGAAAATTCGGTTGATGATCAAGCTTTTATCTGTTGTCGAAGAATCCTCTCGGATCTGATCTCCTGAGATTGATTCAAAAATCTTATCTCCAAGGATTTCACTGCTGCTGTGGAAACCTGAATGGTTGAGATCTTCAATCACCTCCAAACCCGTGCGGTTTAGATACTGAGAATCCAATCTGCCAAAATCCAACCAGTCCGCCCTTAACTCAGTTGAGTTTGTTGAGCTTTTATAGGGGGATAAGGGGTTGTAACTGACCCCTATATCCGCTCCTACGTGGGCGAAAATCCCTCAGAACGTGGGATAAACGGTTCTGGAACCGTTCGACTTGTGTTTGAACAAGTCAAACGCCCAATCTGGCGTTCAGAACCCAACTTCGTGTCTTAGGATTGAGACGCGAGGTTGGGTATTAGTTGAACATTGATGAACGCGAGGGTCGCTCGCGTTTTGGCTTGTTGCTTGCTTGGTGACGCGGGGGTCGGTGTGGGTTGAACCCCTACGAACGCGAGGGTCGCTCACGTTTGATTTGTAACTTGGAAACGCGGGGGTCGCCTGCACTTCCATAATTGTGACGCGGGGATGACTTCCGCGTTTTAGAAGAAGTTTGTTGACTTGTGACTTCTTCTGTAAGGCGTTGCAAAGACCATTGTTCTGTAATCCTCGCTTTAGCTGTTGTGGAGTGTGAAAGTCGTCAGATTGTAACCTTCACTGTAGATTATGAAGCCTGCTAAATAGAGTTTCCATCAGTTGTCGGAAGTGTCGTCGAATTGTAACCCTCCTCGATCTATGTGAAAAGGCCTCCATTCGCAGTTTCTTCGTTTATCGACCCGAAAACTATTTGATTGTAGCTTTCGTTGTAGGAGCTTAGATGGGAATCAACATCCATGGTGTCTTTTAGACGAATATTTGCCTACAACTCTCTACCAAGCAACTCACTAACTAAGTCCAACCTTTTATTTCTCAAATCATTACACTGCTCATCAGCATCTCTATTAGTCATGCTGTTGTCGCAGCCATCAAGATCAATCATCTCAGAAATGAAGTCGTTTTTGCGGTGATTTGAAAGTCATTTGATGGTGACCTCCATCGTAGGGGCTTGTTTTAATCAGCTATCCATTGTAATTTTTAGACAGCCTACAGAACCCCCTCCAAATTTTTGAAAGTTCGCGGTTGACTGGGACGAATTTTCGGAATACTTTGGACCCCAAAGTCTTGTAAATTGATTGCTCACTCCGTCTGATCGAGCAAGATGATTTCAATGTTGTTGACTGTAATCTGTTTGTGTCTCTCGATAGACTCCCCCGCGGAGTCACCAATTTCTTCTCGGCCTTGGTCGCCTTGATGATTGCTGCTAGCTCTTATTTACCTGGGGTCGTGTCATAGCCTTGGTAGTTGAAGAGCTGCCCTTCTAATAATCCAATGCATAAACAAATTATGCATTTGAGAATTGGAACGCGTGGGTGAGCCCAGCGTTTGGGAATTTCAACCGACCCGAACGCGAGGGTCGGTTCGGGCGGGATTCTGCCCTCGAATCCCGTTCGTTAGGATTTGACAGCCTGTCCAGCTGTCTATAAATAGACCGCTTTAGGTCAAATCAGAGTCATTCGACTCTCTTTAAAATTCCAACGAAAATCTTCGTTCTCTCCTCCGGCGAAGAACTATTCATCTCCTCCGACGAGATCTCATGGCACCCAAGAAAGATGCTCCTCGTTCTTCCCGATCTGACGCCGCCGCGGCTCGAGAGTCGGCATCATCAGCGCCGGCCGGCGGTGCTGCCGCTCAGGCGAACATGCCGCCTCACCTTCCTTTGATCGGTGGTAAGTATGGCCTTCGTGGTCGTTGAACTTGTTTCGGCAAGTTTTGATCTTTGGATCCAACGAGGAAACTCGTTTCAGATAACGCGGGGCTGGACTCCGTCGTTTGGTATTTTTGACGAGAGGTTCGACCTTCGTGTCTGACTTTTCTGACGCGAGGTTCGACCTTCGCGTCTGACTTTTCTGACGCGAGGTTCGATCTTCGCGTCTGACTTTTCTGACGCGAGGTTCGATCTTTGCGTCTGAACTTAGCTGACGCGGGTGTCGACCTTCGCGTCTGACTTTCCTGACGCGAGGTTCGACCTTCGCGTCTGACTTAGTTGACGCGGGTTTCGACCTTCGCGTCTGAGCTTTGCTTTTGACTTAGCTGATTTTTTCTTCGTTTTGCAGTGCGTCATACCAGCGAACCACTTCTTTTTCGCCACCATTTCGGACATGAAGGTGGCATGGACATGAATATGACATTCAACTCACGCCAAGAGCTCCCAGTCTTCAAAATTAAGGATAAGAGTCGCGCGGAGTTAGTCACGAAAGCTTCTCCCGAAACTCTTAGGACATTGGTTACGGATGTTAAGTTTGAACACACAAACCGTAAGCCAATAGTCAAACCTGAATACCTCTTCGGGGACTTTGTTGACTTTGACGCTGACACCGCTTATGACGGAAACTACAAGTGGCTGCGGAAAGTTGGAGACCGCAACCTTTTCTTACCCAATATGGAGAGAATGTTCCCCATATCTTATTTCCAGTGTGCGTCCGTCCCGAGGCACATGGATTGGCCCTTGGTTAAGGATCAAGATGGGGTTGCTCTTGGAAATTTGACTTTCCACGGGGTCCGCTCGGCAGGTTATGGTCGACAGGTGACTGCTTTACGACCAGGTTTATTCGCTAAGGAGTATCCCCTTGGCGAGGTGGCTAGTCCCGCGAGGAATTTTGTTAGGAGATTTGTTGAGAAGAAAGGGGAGTTTCCCGCACAAGGATTCAGAACTCCTGGCTGGGTTCATTCTCCAGTAACAGGGTGGTGGACTCGGATGACCAAGTTCGTTTTGGACGAATTGGATGCGCCCCTCTCCCAGGCTGGTTTGAAAGTACCTGTGCGGGCCACCAAGTTCGGAATTGTCCAGAGCCATTTTCACTTCTTCTCTATACTGGAGAAGTATAACCCTGATTCTTGCACTTTCTTCACTCCTGTGGGGGAGTTAGGCTTCGCTCTTCACGAGATGCACGAAGTCTCGGGTCTTCTTCTTGGAGATTTGCCGTATGAAGAATTTGTTCCGGGATCGGCGGAACTCCAACTTCTAAAGAAGGCCAGCCCTGAAATTTATGCTACTTTATGGGAAGTTATGTGTCACTTCCACATCTGCATGCAACTGATGGGGGCCCGCGGAAGCGGCATTAAACAAGTGTCTTGGGCGGAATATTTATTCCAGAACTTGACCAGCAAGGGGGGCTCCGTGTCCCGATTATCGGCCAGCACTTTGGAAGAAGTCCAAGCTCGGATTGACGATGCTACCTCCCACTACACAAATGAAGCCAAGGAAGATGTTTTCCCAGCCCACACAGAATTCGAGAGTTTCCATTACCAAGCTCTGCTCCCTATCTCTGATATGGCGCTTTTGGCTGGGTATTTGATGCTGTGGCTCAAGCGGTGTCTCGTCCCTACTAGGCCGATCGATGCTCTTGCTGTTGAGGTGATCTACCCCGCCGTACTTCTAGCCCATGGGAGGCCTGTGAGCCTCCTCAGTGCTATGGTGGGTTGTCTACAATTCGGATTGCGGGAGTTAACTTCGGACTTCGTCGAAACCACTGAGGTGGAGTCCGAGGGTCGCAAGGCTTTCAAGACTCCCAATCCTAGGGTGCCAATGCCATATACTTACTTGATGGCTTGGTACGTGCTCCACTGCCCTTCGTTGATGACGGCAGCTTCTCCACCGGGAGATTTATTCACTCCGTTCGTACAAAGACTAGAGTCTGCGAAGTGGGAAGGGGGGTATATGGTTAGGATTCGCCAAATCCTAACGCGAGACACCAACTTCCATATCTACCGATGTTTCCCTGATTTTGAGGGCGGTATCTATGGCGCGGAATATCAGGACGTAGCAGGCCCCAATGGATTCACTCAGCTAAACGGAGGTGTTTTTCATTGGCTTCTCTCCATTAGGCCAGGCTACTTAGTCTTTCGGCAAGGCGTCAACTGCTTCGTCGAGCCCTACCAACCTTATAGGTTTGCTCGGCAATTTGGGTACGACCAAGTGTACGTCGGGAACCCTCGCCCTCAGCTATCAGTTGTGGGCAATCTATATGAAGGAGCCAGGGCCTGGTATTATTCTGTAGCAGGTTGTACCAAGGTCGTTTTCAGGCTTCCTCACAAAACTGCCAACTCCTACACCTCCATAAGCTTCTGTAATTGGTATCACGCAGCGTCTCAGATTCCTAATTACAACATAAATTCATCGTGCCTGAAAGACATTAGGCACATGTATTCTTTAAGGAGGGGGTCAAAGACATCCCGTTTAAGAGGGATTGATGAGTTCTTAGCCGTTGAGAACCAGCCTGCTGAACAGGAAGAGGAGCAAACAGCCGAGCATGCTCCCAGGGAGGAACAACATGTGGCTGAGCCTCCCACTACGAGAGCATCGGGGAAAAGAAAGCTTTCTGCAGAAGAAGCCGGCAAGTATGATAAGCAGATTCGCCGGAAACTACAGATTGATTCTCCTCCCAGAGGCCAACAAAAACCCAAGTTAATGGCCGAGGCCATCCGGGCTGCTGTAGATGAAGGACCACAGGAATCGTCTGTGGCGGGCCTGCCACGAAGAACTGGGCTTCGTTCTCAGGGGCCAGCCCTTTCAGGCGGTGCTTCTTCTTATCATCCGCCTGAGGACGAAGAGGATGAATTAATGGTTGCAGATGCAGAATCCGCTCCAGTGATGGACCTCCCTGAGCCTCCAATCTTGGGGCAGAGGGATATCGAAGAGAATCCATCTCCTTCCCCTTCTGCCTTAATGTCGCAAGCCGATGACTTAATTCTTAGTCCTACAACAGGACTTATGAATAAACCAGCTGTTGGCACAAGTCTTCCTGGATCTTCAGCTGCTCACGATGATGAGGAACGAGTTGATTATGAAGGCTCCTCGATCGTTGGTGAAACTGACGAAGAAAAAGATGATGAGGGTGCTGAAGTTGGCAACGTGCCAGGTGATGATGTAGAAGATGAGGAGCACGATTCAATGGATGATGTAACCATTTTTGATGATGCTCCTAAGGCTCAGTCTGATAAGGCATCTGGTTATACGCCTTTTTACCTCACCGGTAAGCTTAGTTCGTTTCGACTTATCCCGCACGCTTTTTCCGCATTCCGACCGTTTTTTCGTGCAGGTTCGCCAACCCCTGGGACTACTTCGGCTGCTTCTTTAGAGCAAGATCCTGTGTCGACGTCGGCTCCTACAAAAGAGCAACATACACCTGGCTCCCCTGCGGCAACTGCTTTGCCTACAGCATTGCCCGAGATCACTGTTTCGTCTGCGGCGTTACCTGAAACTACCACTACGACTTCTCCTCTGGAACAGCCGGTCGTGCAGGTGTCGGCTCCTTTGCCAGAGCACCCCTTCCATGACTCTTCTGTGGTGGCCACTTCACCAAAAGCGGTGATGAAGATTTCGCTTGCTCCAACAGAGGCTGGGCCCAGCTCATCTCAGGTGAAGGCATTGATGGCCTTGACCTCAAGCCCTTCTCAATTGAATATTTCGATTGCTTCTGCAGCTTCGGCACCGGGATCGCCTACCAGCCATCGTCTTAACGCACCAACCTCAGCTACTGAAGGAGTATCTTCAGGTGCGATCGTCAGGCTTGCTAATGCACCTAAGTTCCTTCAGGTATCTTTGGTGTATCTAAACACTCTTGCGAAGATGGTGGTTGAGTCCCTGATGAATGGTCAAGGGACTTTGAATTCCTTTCGACCTCTTCTGGAAGTGGGCTTGAACGGGGTCAAGTGTGTAGGCGAACCTCAATGGTTCGAGCGCTGCTCAGAAGTCATCCTCTGTTTGGAGGAGAAATTACAACGTTTGGAGACCATGGGTCATAGCGACCTCCAGCCACAAATTGTATCAACTCTGGCTAATCTTCAAATTGCCGAAGTGATACAACGGGAATCGCTGGAGCGGGACTTAACTGAGAAGGAGCGCCAAGTCGCGGAGCTTCGTGAGCGTAACATTCAGAAGCGAGAGGAACTAGAACGCTCGACTACTTCTCTAAACTCGCTCCGTGATAGACTTGTCGAAGCTGAGGCTGAAGTCTTGCGCTTAAAGGCTGAAGTCTCTCGCGAAGAAAATGTTGTCAATATCCTCAGTACCCAGGATGCTAATGGTGCTTTGGAATATCATTCGCAGGCTTTAGCCCTAGAGGAGGCCAGGAACAAGGTGGCGGCCATCATCGTACCAAGTGCGGATGAACTCCGGGCCAAGGCTGAAGCTATGGTGCGGGCTGATCACGAGAAAGAATTGGCCGAGCTCAAGACTCAACTCGCAACTTTTGATTTGATGCATGAGTGAACTTGGTTTTTTTTTTTTTTGTAATGTTCTTCTGATGAGAACACGTTTGTCTTGTATCACTTTCTTTTGGCATTTGAATAAAAAGTGATACTGATCTTTTAGTGCTCTTTGCATTTATCATGTTTTGACTTCAAACAACAAATTACAAGAATACTCAGAAATCTTCTATCATAAAATAACTCTAGAAAATTTTTAACTGCTGGGGATAAATGCTTGATTATTCTCCCAGAATCGAGTTGCAAAACAGAATCCTTCCTGTGTTATTTTGGTGTTAAACACTGAAAGAAGTCC
>BQKN01022262.1:2095-12143 GCA_022839385.1 Asparagus kiusianus
GATAACCAGTCAAACAGATAATATAAAGGCAATACTATAATACATAATACAAACTGATACATGTTAACCAGTCAAACAGATACATGAATGTTCTTTTTAAATCATAACCAAGCATTATATTATTATGATGATGTTGAGGCTCTACTTTGCGACCGTGTGCGGTTAGCTTGCGATCGTGTGCGTGCCGACAAAAGGACTGTCCTTATAGTTTCATCGACTCTACCGTGGACTCGTTTTTTGATTTTACGCCTTGGCTCACATATAATCGCAGGTACATCAGGGCGTGCCAGTGCAATTTCATTCACCAGATTATTTTATGTCAAGGAAAACTCAGCAACTGTTTCGTCGTCCAAGATAACATCTTCATGATCTTCGTCAGACACGGCTTCATGAATGTAGGATCTAGGCGGATTCTTAAGGACAACCCATTCGTCATTTTTCATTATATCTTTGACATAAAAGCACTGTTTTGCGTGAGCAGCTAACATGTACTTTTCAGTCTGATATATTTCCTTGTTAAGATTAACGAGTGTGTAACCGTAGTCATCCTTCGCCTTTTTCAGCTCACTCCAACGAACCTTAAACATCACATGTCTGACTTCATTATTAATCCCATAGAAAATCTCCACAATGTCTTCTACCTGACCGTAGCAATAGATTTCACATTGTATCGGATTTAGATCTTTTGAACTAGCGTATGACAGTTGCGAGAAGGAGCAAAACACACCGCTATTTTACGTTTGTCGTCTCTCTTCGAAACCGATGGTGTTAAACCTAAAGCCGTTGATACAGTAGCCTCCATAACGCTTAACCACGTTAGAAGGACCTCTGGCATATAAACATATTTTTTCAGGCAGGTTAACCCCATTCGTAATACGTCGGTCAACCTTTAAGAAAAGAAACAAATAGTTTAAATATCTGTTGGCAGGCACATATTTGATATACGAATCAGAAATGTAAATAAATCTTACTTCACCCTTCAGCCATGCAGGAAATTGTCTAGAGTGTGTGTCCATAACTCTTTTGTTTTTTGTTCTGCATTTAAGAATAGTCTGGACATATTGGATGTGAAGCCTAGAATAAAATCATTTACAACAGTTAAATAGAGATAGTTATTGTGATGTGATATGATCTGATTCAAACAGTTAAATACTTACGCCGCATATATGTTAAATGTAGTATCATTACTCAAGATATATGTGTGGGCTTGATCTAGCTCCATTCTGGGGAATCTAGTGTCCTCCCCACGATCATTATCGAATGTTCCGTCAATTATTCGTTGGGGACGGTTGAGCCTTGTCTCCACACCCCGCAAGTAACGAGAGATGAAATTCAAACTCTCATTACTTATATAGTTCTCTGCTATCGATCCTTCAGGACGTGCACGATTATGCATCAAATATTTCATGAAACCCAAATACCTACAAGCATATAGTTTCATGATTTGTGACAAAATAAAACTGATATACGTAATTTAACAAATATTAATTGAGCATTATAATAATAAATACCTCTCCACAGGGTACATCCAGCGATATTGAACTGGCCCTGCGATGCGGGCTTCATATGCTAAATGTATTGTGAGATGCACCATGACCGTAAAGAACGGGGGTGGAAATAGAATTTCCATTTTACACAGTGTATTGGCTACACGTCCCTCTAATTCTTCAAACTCCCTGACATCAATCACCTTGGAGCACAACTGCTTGAAGAAACCGCAATATTCTATTACCACCATCGCGAGCTCCTTCTCAGCATGTCGCAACGCAACCGGGAGAAGTTGATGCAATATAATATGATGGTCATGTGTCTTGAGTCCCAAAATTTTCCTGTCCTCAATATGCACATTTGCTGAAATGTTTGAAGCATAACCATCCGGTGTCTTCACGGACTTTAGAAATAAACACATATTATGGATCTCATCCTTCGACAGTGTGACACGGGAGGCTGGGAGTACAAACTTTCCGTCACCCTTATCTATAGCTTGCAGTTCGGGACGGATGTTCAATTCTGCTAGGTCTCGACGTGCCCTTAAGTCATCTTTTGATTTTTTCCCGTCCTGCAACAAAGCGTTCAAGAGATTCTCGCATATGTTCTTCTCGATGTGCATGACATCCAAGTTGTGACGTATTTTTAAACTTCTCCAATATGGCAATTGATAAAATATGCTGAATTTTGACCATCCATGCGGAAGTTCAGTACCCTTAGAGACACGCACATGCGATTGGACAGTGCGAGGTTTATTTCCCTTCCAATTTTGCTTATCCTTTCCCCTTCCCTTCCAATTTTGCTTCAATATTTTTCTCCTAACCCCAAATGGATTTTCTTTGTTGAATCTTTTCTTTCCAAATATTTTTTTAGGTAGAGGATGTAGAAGGTCAAATATTTCTTCCCCGGCACAAAATTCCACAATCATCTCATCCAGCAGGCCCCTCCTCAAGTCACATACCACCTCCAATGCAAATTGATCCCTCATGCTTCTCAGATGCTCAATATAATACCCTATTTGCTCGTGTACTTGAGTTAGAGACTGGACAACGAGCACTATATGCTCAGAATTCTTCCATTTTGAGCTATCAAGAAGAAATAAATAAGAAGTTGGATGACTTGAATATCAAGCTCAGTTCATATTTCAAAGGACATCCACCTCCTCCAGGCCCTTCATGTTAGAGGAGCATGCATGCATCTCATGTAGTATTTTGATTAGTTTTATGTTTATGTCAGAAACTATGTTATAAGTTGGTTTGTTTGTTTATGTCACATACTATGTGGTAGTTGCTTAAGACTTATGTATTATGTTGTAAGTTGCTTTATGTGTTTAAGACTATGTACCAATTTGTGTTAATGGTGCTACTATATTTACTTTATGCTTAGTATGATTTATGCATTAGCATGTTGTGTTCATGAGCTAAATATTCTAAACAGATTATGACCATGGACATTATCGAACTATTAGTCTTTATGGCAAGTCTTTGCTTACCTATTTGGATGGGTGAAGTAATAGACTATATTCACAATTTGGATGACTTATTTGAAGTCTTAGCTCATGAAGAAGAAATACTTGCATGTTTAGTATAAATGTTTAATTCTTTTTGCTAATGATAAAGGGGGAGAAAATATTGAAATATATGAATTTCAGTAACTCTTATATGCTTTTTAATGCTTTTTATGCAAAAATTGTTTGTTATCATAAAAAAGGGGGAGAATGTTGGATATATTAACCCTAATATATACTTTTGATGATAACAATTTATATACTATGTGTATTATTATGTACTAACATATCAATACAGATATCAACATCAAATATGATCAAGATATATGAACAAAGTGCAGGATGAGTGCAAGGCAACAAGAAATAAAGAAGAGAAGTGCATAAACGTCATAATGTAATTTTACATTTTCTTTGCTTGGATTTATTGTACAAGCCTTGATCACTCGCAACACTTACACACACATAATATTTAGACCACATTAACACATGCTTAGTGTGTGGTTAATAATAAAAATCCTCTATGTTAACCATTAGAGTTTTTAGATAAAGAATGAATCTTAAAATACTTCATATATCTCATATTTACCCCTTAGTAGTCGACCAATAAGACTAGTAGTTGACTACTAAAGCCTTGGTCAAAATATCAGTTTTTGTCATTTTATAGTGTAGTCGACTACTAGGAGTTATAGTCGACTATTAAGAGTCAATTCAGAATTCCAGAACTTCTTTCTTTAGAGTGTAGTCGACTAATGACTATAGTAGTCGACTACTAAGAAATAATCTGTCTTCACAGTCTATTTTGACTCAGTGTAGTCGACTACTAAGCATTATAGTCGGTTACAGATACAATTTTTTCATATTTTAGAATTTGAATTTACGACTATTTATAGCCGTTTGTGCACGTTATTTATGTTTAAAAAGTTGTCTTTTCAAGGGCTATAAATAGGTACTAAGTTCCAAAATTTGTACCATTCATTCATACATATAAGATCAAGCATTTGTGCAAATTCAGAGTTTAAAATTTAGATTTTTAGTCTAAGTGTTAATAAAAGTGATTTCTGAGTTTGCCATTGATCTTCATCCTACATACAAAGAGTTTAGGTATTAATTAGAGATTAAAAGAGTTCCTAAGCCACTGCTACACAACACCTACACTTCAAGGCTTATAGAAATTGTGTTCTTTCATCAAAGAAGGTTACTCTCGGGTGTGAGAGGTGATTTCTTGGTTTAGAGATTGTTGCAATTTGCATGGTCTTGCAAATTAGTCAGGTTTGCTTTTAATTTTGTAATAATTTTTCAAAATCATAGTGGAACTCTAAAACAAGATTTGCTTGGGGACTGGATGTACATCCGGGGTGGTAGAACCAATATAAATCTTATGTGTTTATGACTGCTCAAATTTCTGTGATTGTTGTTATTCTTTCCTTACAATTTATAATCTATTTTGCAAATTTTTAAAGGAACACTATTCACCCCTAGTGTTTATTGTGTATTAGATCAGATCCTACACAATCTTCCTCCATCATAGTAGTCGGTTTCTTCGACTCCCCGAACAAAGCCTTCTTCAATCCACTCTGTGTTAATACAGCGATCATCCTAACTTACCAAAGGCTGAAACTGATGTTGCCGTCAAACTTCTCGATATCCCACTTCATAGTAATTATCGTCATCTTCTCGTCTAATTGATAGCTAAGGGCTCTGATAAAAATTTGTTATTACAAACTCCCCAGGATAAGCTAATATCAATCACACGAGAGCACAAAAAATATCAAGAACACACGAACACAAAAATATATGTGGTTCATCTTGTAGCCTACGTCCACGGGCGAAGGAGGAGAATAGCTTTACTAATTGTGAGGAATACAAAGTGGATCTTGTAGAATCAGCAGCAGGCAGAACAAGTTCAGAATCAGGCAATCAGGGTGGCGGTCGAGCGGTCCGATCGACCGCATTCGTGCACAAGGCTTACTGTGCATCAGATTTGGTGTCAGTCGATCGGGCCGGTCGACCGCAGATGTTTCTGTTCTGTGGTCGGTCGACCGGTGCGGTCGACCGACAAACTCTCTGGACTTTGGGATTCATGCTGGAAGGTGGTCGGTCGACCGGGCTGGTCGACCGCAATGGATCGCGGTCGACCGTATCGGTCGACCGACGAAGCGGGTTTCAGGTTTCCAGACCCGTTTCGTTTGTAAGTGTATTTAAACCCTAAACTCGTTTCTAGGGTTGTATGTTGGGCAATTTTGAGCTGAAGCAAAGGGGATTTGAGGGCTTCTCTTGTTGGAGTCTATTGGAGAGATCTATTGATCTTATTTGAGGGTTTTGGGTAAGATTTGTAACCCTAATTTGTATTCTCCTTTGATTTGAATAGTAAAGCTTCCCCCTCCTTGCCCCGTGGACGTAGGCATATTGCCGAACCACGTAGATCTTGTGTTCTTGCTGTGATTGCTTGGCTTGTGTGTATTGTGGTCTACTATTGGTCTTGTGTGTGCCTTCGATTTGTCTATTTGGGGCTTCCGCGGCGCACAACAAGTGGTATCAGAGCTCCGGGTTGGATTTGGGAGTTTTGTTTGAAGGATTCACTGTTGGGTTCTTGTTTAAAGAGTAGATCTACAATATGGGTGATACAAGCAGAGCTAGTTCAAGTGCTACTAATACATTGGGGTCGGCTTTGACAAAGGCGATCCAAAATTTGAGCATCAGTAATACCAAAATTAATGTTCCAAAGTTTGACGGCAAGATTAACTTCGGTTTATGGAGGTGTCAAGTAATGGACGCCTTAGATGCACAAAATTTGGAGGAGACTCTTGAGTTTCAAGAGAAACCCGAGGAGATTGAAGACAAGGTGTGGAAGAAAATGAACAGTAGAGCTTGTGGGGTGATTCGGTTATGCTTGACGTCGGATCTCATTTATGATGTAATGAACGAGACGTCGACAAAGAGATTGTGGGAAACACTCAATGAAAAATATTTAACAAAGAGCATTGAGAATAGGCTTCATTTGAAGAAGAGGTTCTACCAATTCAAGATGAAGAAAGGAGTTTCCATTCGAGAGCATGTTAATAATTTTACAAAGCTAATTTCGGATATGGCCAATGTTGATATCATGGTGGAGGATGAAGACAAGGCGATGTTACTATTGTGTTCGTTGCCGGATGATGAGTTTAGTACTTTTGTTCTCACTATGATAAATGGACGAACTACAGTTAGCTACAAGGAGGTGACCTCGGCATTGGTAAATTATGAGCTGAGGAGGAATGATGGTGAGCCCTCCGAGAAGGCATCGGGTGATGCATTAGCAGTTCGTGGCCGTAGTCCAAATCGTCAAAAGTTCAACCGCTCAAAATCAAAGAATAGGGGTGGCCATAAAAGTGTTGGTAGAAATCAATGTGCTTTTTACAAAGAAGAAGGACATTGGAAGAATGAGTGCCCAAAGTTGAAGGATAGAGCCGGAAAGCAAAGAGGGAAAGCTGTACAAGCTTCAGAGGTGAATGTTGCTAAGGTTGTTGGCGACACTTCAGATTCGAATTCTTTCGGTTACTCTTGTTCCGCACTGCCGTCAGTTTGTTTTGCTGACTCTACGGAGTGGATGCTTGATTCGGGAGCTACATTTCACATTTGCCCTAAGAGGGATTGGTTTACCAACTTTGAGGAGTTGAAGAGAGGAGACGTGGTGCTCATGGGGAACGATCACGTTTGTCCTATTAGTGGGATTGGCTCAGTTAGAATCAGAATGCATTACGGGGTGATTAGGGAATTGAAAGAAGTGAGGTTCGTGCCGCAGTTGACGAAGAATCTCATTTCTCTTGGGACTTTGGAGGCATCCGGCTATAGAGTGATATTAGAGGATGCTAGTTTGAAGGTTATGAAGGGATCCATGGTGGTAATGCGAGGTGTCAGGGAAAACAACCTATACTACTTAAAGGGCAAGACAGTTACAGGGGGTCTGGCTGCTTCTATCACCACGGAGGAGGATACTACCACACTATGGCACATGAGGCTTGGACACACAGGTGATAATTCCCTACAGTCGTTGGCAAAACATGGGCTATTGAAAGGTGCAAAGACCTGCAAGATGGAGCTGTGTGAGCATTGCATACTTGGGAAGAAGACTAAAGTGAAGTTTGGCACCGCAATTCACAACACCCAAGGTATATTAGACTATA
This sequence comes from Asparagus kiusianus, assembly GCA_022839385.1. Taxonomy (NCBI): domain Eukaryota; kingdom Viridiplantae; phylum Streptophyta; class Magnoliopsida; order Asparagales; family Asparagaceae; genus Asparagus; species Asparagus kiusianus. The sequence continues at coordinate 9,254 of BQKN01022262.1, forward strand.
TTCACACAGATGTTTGGGGCCCGTCTAAGCACACATCGCTTGGTGGGGCAAATTATTTCGTCACTTTCATTGATGATTATTCCAGGAGGAATTGGGTATATACCATGAAGCATAAACATGAAGTCCTGGATATATTTGTGGAGTGGAAGAAGAAAGTGGAGCTGCAGACATGTAGAAAGGTGAAGACTCTTCATTCAGACAATGCTGGAGAGTACAAAAGTGATCTATTTCTGCAGTTTTACCGGGATCACGGCATTAGAAGACACTTCACAGTTAGATAGACACCGCAACAGAATGGGGTGGCAGAGAGACTGAACCGTACCTTACTGGAGAAGGTGCAATGTATGATAACGCAGAGTGGATTATCTAGATCTTTTTGGGCCGAGGCGTTGGTTTATGCGAGCCATCTCATTAACAGGTTGCCGTGCACTGCGATAGAGGGGAAGACTCCTATGGAGCGTTGGTCTGGTTCTGTGGCTAGTGATTATGAGTGTCTTCGGATTTTTGGGTGTCCAGCTTATTTCCATATTAGTGATGGGAAGTTGAATCCGAGAGCGAGGAATGCTATCTTTGTGGGATTTAGAGAAGGTGTAAAAGGCTTCAAATTATGGGATCCACAAGATAAGAAGATGATCATTAGCAGAGATGTCACATTCGATGAGGCGTACATGATGAAGCCTCGAGTTCCTCAGCAGGTGGAGGAAGATCAGACAGAAAGGATATCGTAGCAGGTGGAGGATGATGTGACTCCACCCACTCCAGTTGACACTGTTCCTATTGAGACTCCTACAGAGGTGACACAGGAAGGAGATGAGATGACAGTCTGGCATGAGGAGGATATAGTGGATGGTGAGGCTCAGGAGCAGGGTCATGCTTAGGGGTCTATTGCAGCAGACAGACCGAGGAGAGAGATTCGTCGGCTAGCTAGATATGATGAGGTCATGGTGACATATGCTTTATCTGTGGAGGTCGTTGATGATTTTATTCCCGCCACATTTAGGGAGGCAGAGTCCAGTCCTGATTCCATTAGGTGGAGGAATGCTATGGAGGAGGAGATGCAATCTCTTCAGAAGAACGACACTTGGGAACTTGCAAAGCTACCGAAGGGTAAGAAAGCTATTGGTTGCAAGTGGGTATATGCTAAAAAGGAGGGATCTTCTATTGGGGACATTCGGTTCAAGGCCAGATTGGTTGCCAAGGGATATGCACAGCTTGAGGGAGTTGATTACAACGAGGTATTTTCACCCGTTGTGAAGCATTCGTCTATTCGGATTCTATTGGCATTGGTGGCACAGCTGGACTTAGATTTGGTCCAAATGGACGTGAAGACGGCCTTTCTACATGGAGACTTAGATGAGGAGATCTACATGACACAACCTATGGGGTTTAAAGCTGCAGGAAGAGAAGATTTAGTGTGCAAGTTGAAGAAATCTCTTTATGGACTGAAGCAATCACCGCGTCAGTGGTACAAGAGATTTGATAGCTTTATGATTGGCCGAGGGTACACGAGGAGCCCTTATGACCTATGTGTTTATATGCACAAGCTACAGGATGGTGAGCATATTTATTTATTATTGTATGTTGATGATATGCTCATAGCTTCCAGGAACACTTCAGCTATTGGGAAATTGAAAAAGGAGCTGTCATCTGAATTTGAGATGAAGGACCTGGGAGAGGCTAAGAAGATACTGGGTATGGAGATTGAGCGAGACAGGGTGAAGGGGAGATTGAAGCTTACACAGAGGAGTTACTTGCAGAAGATGCTGAAGAAATTCAGTTTTGAGGGCAATACCAAGGTGGTGAGTACTCCATTAGCTACCCACTTTAAACTTTCAGCTTTGATGTCACCAGTTTCGGTGGAGGATCGGGACTACATGTCCAAAGTTCCATATGCCAGTGCAGTGGGTAGCTTGATGTATGCTATGGTGTGTACTAGGCCAGATTTGTCACAGGCCGTGAGCATGGTATCTAGGTATATGCATAACCCCGGGAAGGGGCATTGGGAGGCCGTGAAGTGGATTCTACGGTATATTAAGGGTACTATGGATGTTGGGTTGATATTTGCGAAGAATGATGAGACATGGCAGGATTGTGTTGGCTACGTGGATTCTGACTATGCTGGAGATCTTGACAAGCGTCGGTCCACTACAGGTTATGTTTTTACATTGGCTAGTGCACCGGTGTGTTGGCGATGCACTCTTCAGTCTACAGTGGTGCTTTCTACTACGGAGGCGGAATATATGGCGGTGACTGAAGCAGTGAAGGAAGCTTTGTGGCTACATGGCTTGTTGGATGATTTGGGGATTGCACATGAGACCATTCAGGTACATTGTGATAGTATGTTAGCTATCTATTTGGCGAAGAACCAAGTCTATCATGCTCGCACGAAGCACATTGATGTCAGATTTTATTTTGTACGTGACGTATTGATGATGGTGATGCCACGTTGGAGAAGGTCCACACTAAGGACAATCCTGCTGATATGTTGACCAAAGTCGTACCAGGTGTGAAGTTTGGTCATTGCTTGAACTTATTGAATATTCTTCGTTGTTGAGGCCGTTGACGGCCATTTGGATGAATTACGTTCGGCTTGATTCCTTGGGCAAGAGGATACGTAGGCAGTCTTGCAGATGCAGCCAGTTGAGATTGATTGGGGGTGTTTTTGGTGTCGGCTCAGTTTTGGCAAACGCTCGCCAAGGTGGAGATTTGTAGAATCAGCAGCAGGCAGAACAAGTTCAGAATCAGGCAATCAGGGTGGCGGTCGAGCGGTCCGATCGACCGCATTCGTGCACAAGGCTTACTGTGCATCAGATTTGGTGTCAGTCGATCGGGCCGGTCGACCGCAGATGTTTCTGTTCTGTGGTCGGTCGACCGGTGCGGTCGACCGACA
>BQKN01022267.1:0-16603 GCA_022839385.1 Asparagus kiusianus
TTGGTACACGTTGCGGATGAAGCTTGAACTTGATCTTTAACTTGAATAGCATAAGCTTCACCGACATTCCGCCAACCTCCATTGGATATCATCATTATGGCGCAATTCCATCCATCCTCTAATACATTGTTTGTCTAGAATACCTAATAAGAAACATAAACACTAGACAAACAATATTAGGAATTGTTTGTAATCATCAAAACAAGATTAGAAGATGTAGGCTCATAACATGAGACCTAACAGAGGGGGCATTATGCATACCACGTGGACGGAATACCTTTTTCAGAACTTAAACCAGAAAGACGTAGCCGTATCTCGCATTGCAGCTATCTCTCCCAAGGAGGCCAAAGCTTGGATTAAGGCTTCTAATGCCACCTACAAAACAGAGCACGCAGAGGATGATTTCGAGGCTGGTGTCGAGTTTGAAAGTTTCCACCACCAGGCCACCGTCCCCATTTCTGACACTGCTCTTCTTGCAGGCTTCTTTATGGTTTGGTTGAAGCGGTACGTAGTACCATCAAAACCAATTGAGGCAATACTAGCTGAAGTTGTGTACCCAGCTACCTTGCTAGCGCATGGGAGACCTGTGAGTCTCCTTACTGCTATGGTCGGCTGCATACAGAATGGCCTGAGGATGTTGACCTCAGAACTTCTCAGCGCTTCAGGAATTAAGACTACCAAGAAGAAAGCCGGGATAACTCCTCCACCACGTATACCAGTGCCGTATACATACTTGGTGGCCTGGTTCGTGCTACATTGTCCCTCATTGATGACGGGAGTATACGAGGGCGATGACACTTATATTCCCTTTGTACAGAGATTGGAGTCGGCCACGTGGACTCATTCTTATATAGTCAGGGCTCGACAACTCCTATCTCGGGAAGACAATTATCGGATTTTCTGCTGCACTCCTAACTTTGACGGAGCTGACGTAGAAAACGCCCTCTTCATGGACTTGCTTTTTGAGGGCTCGTCTTCTTTGGAAGAGGGCACTTTTAGCTGGCTTCTTATGATCAGGTTGGGCTACCTAGTCTATCGCTTACGGGAGAAGTGCATCATCGAGCCTTACATACCTTCTAGATTTGCTAGGCAATTCGGATATGACCAGCTTTACGTTGGCAATCCCAACCCGGCATTGGCTCAAATTGGGAACTTGTATGAAGGAGCTCGCGCATGGTACTTCTTTTCCGTCGGGGGAACCCATGCGCAATTTACTTTACCCAACTCGCCGCCCGGTTGTTCTACCGTTGCAGATTTTCACAACTGGTTTGGAAAAGTTTCCCAAGTCCCTGATTATGATATTTACACCTCCTGCATAAATGAGATTCGAGAGTTGTATCGTTCGAGGAGCAGGTCTTCGAATACTCGTTTGCCGGGATAGAAGAGTATCTATCCTGTGAACAGGAAGCAACCGGAGCCGTTGAAGTTCCTAGAGAGTTGTCCACCATAGAACCTTCTGAAGAAGAGGTTTCTACGGGGATCAGAGAGGGAAAACTGATTGCTGATTCTCCCGGAGAACAGACAACTGAAGAGATTCCTGCAGAAGCGCCTGTTTCTGAACCTCGCTCTTTAAGATCGGGTAAGAAGGCTCTTTCTGCTGCTGAGCAAGGCGGGTATGACAGGAGGGTTCGTAAACGATTGCCCATCGTGGCCAAAACTTCAAAAAGGGCTAAGTTGATGGGGGATGCGATAAAATCGGCGCGTGCTGCATCTCCTGAGAACAGAGAGGATACTACGCTTCCAGCCGCTTCTCCTAGTCTAGAAATGACAACTGGTGGGCAGGAAGCGGCTATCTCAGGCTCAGCGTTAAATATGGTCAAAAAATTATTATCTGAAGCTATGCACACCCCTACTCGCACTGATTATGCGAATTGTTTTATTTATCCAACTGCTCCACCTCCCAGCTCAGAAACTTTGAGAGAGCTCATCGAACAACTAGAGCATTGGATGCAAATGACTATCGACGTTGTTAGCCTCGGAGGTGTGAGCTTCAAGGTTTTTGAACCTCACCTACTAGAATGTCTCGCCAAGATTAGGAACCAGGGGAATGCATTATGGACTGAGAATTGTCACGAGAGCATCATTATTTTGGAGTATGAACTGGAGTTCCTTTCCATGCTGCAACGCGACGACATAGGATCAGAAGTGGATCGGGCTCTTTCTGAGGCCAGGGCTTTGAAAGCACAACAGCAAGAGGCCCTTCAGAAGAGTTTATCCGAAATAGAATCTCGTCTTGCTCACCTGCGTGGGGAACATATCCAGGTACAAGGGGACATGACCAATCTTGTTGTGGGTCTCCGGGATACTGCAGCAGAACTTGCTCGTGCTGGTATTGAGCTACCTCAAATAAATGCTCAGCTAGCTGATGGTATAAAAATTTTAAAAGGGTTAGCTGTTTACTGTGACGGACTTTTCAAATGCTATTGCGACGAAATTGTTGCTGCCGACAAGCTTCGGCGAGAGATTGCAGAAGCAACGCCCAATGAAGAGGAGCTCAAGAGCAAGATAACTGAAGAAATCAGAAAAGCTCGTGAGGAGAATATATCAGCGCTAAAATCTAAACTCAAGTCTTTAAGACTGTTGAGTCCCGATGCGTAGGATTTGCACTGCTTTTGGTGGAGGAATAAATTTGTATCATTTTCCTTTCGATTATTTTTACCTTTGTATTCAAATTAACAATATTGAATGGAAATGATATCATTTTGGTTTTCATCATCTCTTTTGTCGAAATCTGATTCAAGACAATGAAAAGTAATACGAATGCTGTAAATGTAGTGTTAACTTAGCATGAAAACGAAATTCTCTTTATTACCACTTGGAATAATTCCAGAAAATTTCAATCGTCAGAGGTGTAGTGTTAACATGACGAGATACAAACGGAATTACACTATAAATAGGCAACCCCCAGCCTGATTTAGCTGGGGTTTAGGGGGCTACATGATTTACGGGAAGTATCTCTTAAGGAATTTCCCATTAATTGGCATCATGAGCCTGTCTCCTTTTTGATTGATGAGGCGATATGCTCCGCTCGAATAGACTGAATCTATTACGAAAGGCCCCTCCCATTTAGGATTGAACTTCCCTTTGGTTTTGTGTGTCATCACCATGGGTCGTCTGTTGGCCAAAACCAAATCGTCCTTCTTGAAAATCCGTTCCTTGACCTTTTGTTATAGGCTTTGGAGATACGGGCTTGATAGAATTCGATCTGCTGCTGAGCTTGAAGTTGTCTGTCGTCTAGGGCTTCATGTTCTTGCAGGCGTCGTTGATGTTTTTCTTCCTCTGTTAGTCCCGTCGTGATCGCGACTCTCAAAGAAGGGATTTGGATCTCCAATGGTAATACAGCTTCACAGCCATATACCAGAGAGAATGGTGTAGCTCTCGTAGGGGTCCTTACCGTTGTACGGTAAGCCCATAGACATTCGCCGAGCCTTTCATCCCAATCACGTCGGCTCTTGGAAACAAACTTCTTGAGAAGTTTCACTATGGTTTTGTTGAAAGCTTCTGCAAGACCATTTGCTGGCGGATAATATGCTGTAGATGCGACACTCTGGATTTTGAATTTGTCACAAAACCTCTGAAACCCAAAACTGACGAATTGTGTCCCGTTGTCATGAACTATTCGCCTCAGGACTCCAAAACGGTAGATGACATGATGTTTAATGAACTTGATTACGTTTGAAGTCTTGACTTCTTTCAACGGGATTGCCTCCGCCCACTTGGAGAAATAGTCGGTCACAGCCAGGATAAACCGGTGTCCTTTGAAGGTCGGAGGAGAAATTGGTCCCACGATATCCATGCCCCACACTTCGAATGGCCAGGATACAGATATGGGATGTAAGCTCCCAGGTGCTTGGTGGATGAAATCCCCATGAATTTGACATGCGTGACAACGTTTAGCGTAGTCAACCGCGTCTGAGAACATCTTTGGCCAATAATAGCCAATTCGACGAAGGCGATCTCCTAATTTAGCTCCGGGTTGATGGGCTCTGCACATTCCGTCATGAGCTTCTTTGAGGGCCTCTTTTGCTTCCTTCCGAGAGAGGCATCAAAGTAAAACTCCATCATGTGATTTACGATACAGGACTTGAGAGACTGCATCGTAATAGAATTGGAGGGCCTTCCGCTTGATGGCGGCCGCTTCTTTAGGATCGTCGGGTAAAATTCCGTACAGGACGTAGTCGATGTATGGAAATCGCCAATCTCTAGATTCGAGCTCCATGGAGGTTGTACAGACTTCTCCTATCATTGTCTTGTCTGAGCTTCCCTCCATGGGAATCTTAGAGCAGTATAGTTCATGTCCCGTGACTGGGATTGTTGTTTCGGTACCTAGCGGTAATGCCAGCGAAGTTGCCAATGAAGCCAAAGCATCTGCGTAAGCGTTCTGGGCTCGTGGAATGTATTCAATAAAGAATCCCTCGAACTTCTTAGCTTGCTTTAGCACTGCGAAATAGTACGGGATTAAGTCTTCATGACGTACTTCATATTCCCCTCGGACTTGATTTACAATGAGCTGAGAGTCACCATAAGCCTCAAGATGCCGAATATTAAGTTCTTAGGCCAGTTGCATCCCAAGTAGTAGAGCATTATACTCAGCTACATTATTGGTGCAAGGTTCGATTAGAGAAAATCCTCTTGGGATTATGTGACCGTTCAGAGAGACGAATACCACTCCTACTCCCGCGGTAATTGCTCCATGAGGGTTTGCTCTGGATGCACCGTCGAAGAATAATTTCCATACTTGTGTAGATTCTCGAGTGACACAAGCTTCGGCGACTTCATCAGGCAATTCTTCATACAATTTAGATGTCCCTAGCACTGGATGATCGGCTAAGAAGTCTGCCAATGCTTGACCCTTGACTGCCTTTTGAGGCATGAATTGCATATCGTATTGTGATAAGAGAATGGCCCATTTTACGAGTCAGCAATTTAGGGATGATGGCTTCGTCATCAGTACCCTCAAGGGGTTCACCTTAGAGATGACGTGAATCGTTTGCCCGACTAGATAATGTCGTATTTTTTGAACTGCGAATACCAAAGCGAGACATTCTTTTTCGACCGGATTATACCGGTGTTCAGCTCCCATCATGGTTCTGCTTAAATAATAGATGGCTTACTCTTGACCTTGATCATCGTTTTGGGCCAATAACGCTCCTAGAGAATGATCCATAGCCCTCACATATAACAGGAACAGTTTTCCTGATATCGGGGCCACGAGAACTGGCGGTTGAGTGAGATATCTCTTAATCTCCTCGAATACTTTTTGGCATTCGTCATCCCAGACAAAGGACACGCCTTTCTTCATAAGCTTTGAGAAAGGTTGGCAGCGTCCTGAGAGATTAGATATGAACCTTCGGATGTATGCTAATCTGCCTTGCAGACCTCTGAGCTCTTTATGATTCTTCGGTGGTGGCATGTCTTGGATGGCGCGCACCTTCTCTGGATCCAGAGAAATTCCCTTGGACGTGACAATAAATCCTAGGAATTTTCTACTTGATACTCCGAGAAACGACTTCGTCGGGTTCATCTTCAGCCGATGTGTCCGCATGATTTCGAACATTGTCTTCAAGTCTGCAAGATGATCACCCTTATGTTGACTTTTTACCGCTATGTCGTCAACGTAGCACTCTATCTTCTTACGCAGATGTTCGTGGAAGATAGCATTCATCGTACGTTGATAAGTTGCACCCGTGTTTTTCAGACCGAAGGGCATCACTGTGTAGCAATACACCCCCAGCGGTGTTCTGAATGTAGTATGCTTTTCGTCTTCAGGATACATCTTGATTTGATTATACCCGAAAAATCCATCCATGAAAGACATCCTTTCATATCCGTAGGTGTTATCAATCATGACATCGGTGATGGAAAGTGAAAACTCGTCTTTTGGGCAAGCTGCGTTAAGATCGCGGAAGTCGATGCATATACGGACCTTACTGTTTTTCTTAGGCACTGGAACAATGTTGGCCACCCAGTCCAGGTGTTGTTCCTCTCTGATAAAGCCTGAGTCTATAAGCTTTTTCACTTCAGACTCAATTGCTTCCATGATCTCTGGACGAAACCGACGTTGCTGTTGTTTAACAGGTTTGGCATCCAGATCGATGTTGAGACGGTGCATAGCCACTTTTGGATCAAGACCAAGCATATCTTCATAATTCCAAGCAAAGACATCTATATATTCTCGGACGAGAGATATAAGGTCTTCTTTCTCAGATGATGATAAGCTTTCACTTATGAAGATTAGTTTGGGATCAGATTCATCTCCCATGTTGACCTGGATTACATTATCTTCAGTGGGTGGTTCGCGTTGTTCAAAACGCATATCCCATAAAATGTTAAGACGCTTGATCCATGGATCGTTAGTCCATTCAATTAACCCTTCACTACCCCCTGCATCTTCATCTGGGTGACTAGTTAAAACCATGTTCACAGTCAACCTTTTAAAGAAAGGTCCGACGCTAACGTCAGACTCCCAGGAAGATGTTCCGGATGAATGACCTCATCGCAGATAGTTATTGATTTTAGTTTCTGGAACAGAGGGAGGTGTGACATAACCTAAACCTCTTCTGGTTTTTTGGTAATAATCTGGGGGTTTTCCTTCGGGGGTTAGAGACATCCGAATTTGTGTTCGTCTACCTTTCCCGAAGTTGAGACCCTGTTTTTCACCAAAGTCATACCCCATTCGTCTCATTAATCGGACAGAATTAGGTTCATGGTAATGGAATTAGGGAGCTCCATCATCTTCTTCCGAACTTCCCCGTTTGAGTGGTTCAGGTTTAACTTTATCGAAGTGGATCGGCTTCTGCCCTTTCCTTTTGGACGGGACTTTAAAGAAAGCCTTCTGTGCATCTTCTACTTCTTCATCTGAAGCGAATGATGACTTGATTGGCAACGTGAGAGATGTCTGTGCACATAATGTGTGCCAAGGGTTGGTACCTGCATTATGATCATTCTCTATTTGTTCATTTTTAGAGGACACATCAGACAAGTACGCCAAAATAAAATCTTCATTAATGCACCATTCACCCCCGCTCGGTACATTATTACTCTCATCCTGACCCATTACATCTAGATTCAGTTCTCACGGGCAATCTTCTTCAGGATCCGGTTCAATGTCGGCTTCATTGCCGCTGTCCACCTCTTCTTTCTCCTGGGATTCCAGGTAAAAGACGGAGTCGGTGTGAAAGTTTTCCACTCCTCTGAAGGGATATTTTTCTGCAATTAGGGTTCGGACTTCTCCCTCATCATTGGCATATTTCATGACCTGATGCAGAGTAGACGGGACAATGCGGTTTGTATGTATTCAGGGTCTTCCTAACAATAGATTGTAGGAAATGTCCGCGTCTATGATATAGCACGTCACCTCGGATTTGAGGTCTCCAATTTGGCACCTGAGTTTGATCTTTCCTAGGGGCCGAGTGCTGTTTGTATTGAACCCGAAGATGGTGGTCTGGGTAGTGTTCAACCGGTGCATAGGGATTCCTAAGACCTGCATGACCCTGTAAGGCATGATGCTGAGTGCGGAGCCCGGGTTAACCTGAACACGGCTGATTTCTGACGACCCAATGTACCCTGTATAATACAGAGGTCTGTCATGCTTGTGTTTGACCTGCATATCTTCTTGAGTAAAGGATATGCAGGGTAAGCTTCTCGCCGCTTGCAGACATTGCAAGCAAGGCTGGTCTTCAGAAGCTTCAGGAATTGGAGCAACTTGCGTAATGAAGCTCTCCATATTCTTTAATGCTTCGATCAGAGCTTTCTTGGTAGTTTTGGACAACCTCAGGAGCTCATATAGTGTAATTCTGACCGGTATATTAGCCAGTTGTGCCATGACGTTGAATTGAAAATGAGTGCTTGATTCCCCGGGTTCCTGGTGAAGATTTTTGTTGAACCGGACCCCCTTTTGTTTCCCTTTGTTAACCGGCTTCTTCGGCACAGAACCCCCAGCATCCTGGGGTTGCTCTTTAGCTTCTTGAGTATTTTGATTGTAGTCTCTCAAGTAAGCTTTTCCTGACCGAGTGCTAGGGTTGTCTCCTGGGTACGCTGCCAGGGCAATCCTCTCTTCTTCTGAATCTGTGAGAGGTTTGAGGTGATCATCACTCTCAGTCACGGAGGGGCTAATCATGTTAGAAGACTTAGCCTTGCCTTCTTTCTTCTTGGACGAGGTATTTGTCCACTGTTGATCTCCTAGCAGGTCAGGGTGGACCCACATGATTTCTCCTTTTGGGGTGGTGAGGGGTACCAACCCCCTGCCTTTCTGATCATACAAATCAGTGTTTTTCATATGCATCTCTCCCTTGTAGACGAGAATGATGCCATTTGCAGCTGCTACTGGCGGGAAGTCGCCGAATTGGACCGTTATCAAGTTGGTAGACACGGTCTTCTGCTCGGGCTTTAGGGTGAGCACATTTGCGTTTACCAGATTCTGTAAAATGTCTTTAAAGACATAACATTTTCTGGTAGGGTGGCCTATGAACCTGTGATAGTGGCAATAGTTAGGATCATCAACTTTTCCTGCCAAATCCGGTTTCCTGACTTCGGGAAGTTGCAGTTTGTTGTTCTTCCGAAGTAGTTAAAACAAAGTATCCACATGTTCTTCCTTGAAAAAATACTGCTTGGGTGCTCTTTGCTGATTGGGTGCTTTGCCTTGCTTAGTGGGAGGCGGTACCCGCGTGTTGGCGTCGACTGCCAAAGTCTCCTTTCCCTTAGATCGCTGGGAATTGTTCTGGTTGCGTTGTTGCTGTGGTTTGGGTTGCGACACTTCTTCAGCCTTTACTCTAGCAACAATCTCTTCAGCTTGTTCTCCCTGCGAAACCAGTTGTCTCCAGGAGCGACATTCTGCTACTCCCATCTGAGCCAGAAGCTGGGTCTGCAAGTTATGCCTGCAAGTTTTAACCAAAGTCGATTGGGTCATATCTGAAGGGCATCGTAGTACCATGCTGTGGAATCTTTCGACATAGGTCTTGATAGACTCTCCTTTCCTTTGCTTAGTGGCGAGAAGAGTTGGGACCGAGACCTCTGTATCGTCTTCGAAGAACCTGGCCAAGAATAGCCTTTCCAGGTCTACCCATTTCAGGATGGACCCGACAGGCAATTTCATGAACCATTCAAAGGCAACTCCTTTAAGAGTGCCGATAAACAAGCGGGTCAGGATAGCGTCATTTGCTACCACGTCTCCAGTCTGCGACTTGAAGTAGTAGATGTGTTGGTTTGGTGATCCCGTACCATCAAAAGGTTGCAGAGTTGGGGCCTTAAACTTCGGTGGGTAGGGAGCTGTGTCCCACTCAGCAGGATAAGGTCGTACTACTCCTTCTTCGTGGAGCTCGCTCCTGTTGGCGATTGCATTGAGTCGAGCCTCCAATTCATCCACTTTAGTAGACTGGGGATGCAGTTCTCTTTCTGTCTCCTTCTCATTTTCAGAGGAGGATTCCAGGTTGTGAGTTTCGCGATCTGAATATTCAGTCGCTTTTTGTTTTCCCTTCGATGTGGTTCTCCGGGAAGATTCAGGTCTTTGGCCTTTTTCAGTAAGGAGCCGGGCCAACATGTCCTTCATCTGAAGAAGGGTCTCCTGTTGTGCTTGGAGTATGACGTGATGCTCGTCCACTCTTTTGGCTAGGTCTTTAGGATTTCCTGCCGTATAAGCGGAGACTTCACGAGCCACAAAAGAACTAGAAGATTGAGATTCGGCTATCGCCGAATGTTCATCATCATAGACAATTCCTTTGGCTAACCTCTGGTAGTTAACCGTGCGAATAGCTCCTGTACGAGTTCGGGTGTGTCGGTATACCCCTTCAAACTCTTCACATATCTCCCGAACAGTCGGGGAATGACTCCTTTGTGATTCTTCAGAACTGGGATTGGAAGCCTTCCCTCTACCTATCACATTTATAGTGACTTCGGGGTATTCAGTCTCGGTCATCTTCTTTCTATATCGGCGTTGTCGTTTGGCAGGTCTGACAACGTTCGTCAACCTGTCGAATACGGACTGCCGAGGTGTAGATGTGCAACAATGGCATTCTGAAAGGACTGCCGAGATAAGCCTCTCACATTGGCACGAGTGAGCTGCTTGTATTGCTGGTTTTCCTCTTGATAACAATTCCCGCATATCAGGAACTTGGGAGGAAGCTTTCCCTGGGTGTGGAGGCGGAGATGGAACCCCCTGCTCTTGGGTGGATAAGATTGGTTCTTGTCGAACGTGGATTTTAAACCCACGCTGACTTTTTTGAACTTGACGGACCTCTTGATGATCGCGTTCTTGAAGAATAACGCGAGGGTCGCGTTCTTGAAGAATAACGCGAGGGTCGCATTTGGATTTGTAAACATTAGGCCGAGGCCTTCGTTTAAATGATGAAACAGACCCCCGAGGGTCATGTTTGTGTTGAACGCGCCCCTGAGGGTCGCGTTTGGTTGGTGAAACAGACTCTTGCGAGTCATGTTCTATTTGAACGCGTACCTGAGGGTCGTGTTTATCTTTGGCAACTTTCTTCTGAGGGCTGCATTTTGAAGAAACAACGCGCCACTCAGGGTCGCGTTTTAGCTGTATTAGCCGAGGCTCGTAGTCGGGCTCATTGCCGCGAAGCGAGCGTTCTGTTTTGGGAACGCTATGCTCGGGTAAAGTTTCAAAAACGTGATCCTCACGTTGGGCCAACATTCGGCTTTCACGCAGGTGTGCTCATCGTATGTATCTCCTCCGTCTGCGAGCGGCGTTCTTCTTGGCTTGTCTCAAAGCCTTAGCTGCAGCGTCATTGATGTTTATGGAGTTCGTCTCCTCTATAGGCCGTTTATGGCCTGAAGCACGTCATATTGACGCGGACGTGAGATTCTCAACTCGCTGCACGAGTTCAGCGGAGGCTGAGCCCACTCCTGAAGCGGAGGGGCTGTTCGACGATTTTTGGCCAAAGGAGAGGACTTTCTTTGGCATTTCAACAGCAGATTTGATCTCCTTGGAGATCTTGCGAACATCACACCTAGCCTTAGGGCTGACCGATCCAGAGGAAAGGGCTTCCTCGTATTTTTCTTGGTCGAACTCCACGACGAGAGTTTCAACAATAGTTCCCATGAGGTGGACGTCGGACTGCGCCACCACTTCTTCGTCAGAAAAGCTAGTCCCCAGCAGAGTCGTCATCTTTTGTATGTTGAAAAATTACAATGAAGAGAAGAAAAGAAATTTGACTTTGATTCCTTTAATCTCGGTTACAATTTGATTACAAAAAAGAGGAGAACGAATTTGATTCTCTCCTTTGTTTAAAACTGGGTTCTTCTTAGTAGCGATGGAGTGCCTCCTTCGAATGCTCGCATCGAAATTGCTCTCCGTTGACGATCCGATCGTACTATCTCGTGGGAACGATTGAACTTCTGTGTAAAGTTTTATAAGAAACTCTTTGACGAGTTTAAGAACTCTGAACGAGTTAAAACTCTATGGATAGAGTTGTTAGAACCGAAGATTCGGTTAATGACCAAGCGGATATTCTGCTGTTGAAGAATTCTTTTAGATTTGATCTTCTGAACTTGATTCAAAAATCCTATCTCCAAGGATTTCGTCTCCCTTACCTCTCTGTACGGTTGAGATCCGAATCGCCTCCAAACCTGTGCGGTTTAGATGCTGAAAAGAATCCCCTCCTAAGCTCACTTTTCTGTTCCAAAAAGCCAGCCCTTAACTCAGTTGAGTTTGTTGAGTTTTTATAGGGGGATCAGGGGCTGTAACTGCCCTCTAAATCCGCTCCTAAGTGGGCGTGATTTCCTCAGATCGTCGGGAAAACAGTTCTGGAACCGTTCGACTCAGGTTTGAATGAGTCAAACGCCCAATCTGGCGTTCAGAATCCCAACTCCGCGTCATAGAATTGAGACGCGAGGTTGGGTATTAACTGAACACCAATGAACACGAGGGTCACTCGTGTTTTGCTTGCTGCAGCTTGGAAACGCTGAGGTCAGATGTTGATTAAACCTTAAGAACGCGAAGGTCGTTCGCGTTTGACTTGTTATAACTTGGAAACGCTGAGGTCGTGTGCACTTCCAGAGTTGTAACGCGGGGATGACTTCCGTGTTTTAGAAGAAGTTGGTTGACTTGTAACCTCTTCTGTAAGGTGTTGCGAGGACCGTCGTTCAGTAATCCTCGCTTGAGCTGTTGTGGGGTGTGAAAGTCATCAAATTGTAACTCTCACTGTTGATTGTGAAGACCACTGAATAGAGTTTTCATCAGCTGTCGGAAGTATCGTTGAATTGTAACCCTTCTCGATCTGTGTGAAAAGTCCTCCATTTGCAACCTTCGTTTGTTGGCACGAAAGCTATCTGATTGTAGCTTTCATTGTTGAAACTTGATGGGAATCAGTGAATATTTGCCCACAGCTCTCTACTAAGCAACTCACCAACTAAGTCTAACCTTTTATTTCTGAAATCATTACACTGCTCATCAGCATCTCTAATAGTTGCTAATATAATATTGGTCATGTTGTTGTCACAACCATCAAGATCAATCATCTCAAAACATGAGGTCGTGTTTGTAGTGATTAACATGCTGCTGATGCAATGATTTATAAATCTCTTATGTTTTGATTGTAAGGATGAATTCTGCTTCTCGATTTGAAGGAACCATTGCCTTATAATCTCGTGGGGATCAGCTATCTATTGTGATTTTTTAGATAGCCTACAAAGTCAAATCAAAGAAAACATAGTTGTATAAATAATAACACATATAATAACGAGTGGTACAAGGATAGAGGAGTTATAGGAAGAGAGCGTGGTTGTGAAGTGTTGCGACAAGAACCGTGGAAAGTTTCGGAGTCAAAGAGTGATAAGATAGGGACGGAATGAAATCTAAAATAGGATAAGGGCTCAAGATTAGTCTTACGAATGAAATATGATATGTGTCTAAGTTATCCGTTATATTCTCATTGGTGGGAACTCGGGACCATGACTGGTACCGTGACCTGCGTGGGCCACCACTAAAACCTGTCACGCCCCGCTTTCCAAAATACTAGGGAATCAGGACGCGAGCAAACCCGCGACGTATTAAACTGAGGAGAGATAAGTGCTAGAACCCATCTTCTCAATCTAATACGCTAAGCGTCAAGAAATACAAACGAAGGCACAGGTCCCCAATCACAGTAGCGAGAATATAATAAACAACTCAGAACAGAAAATATACATATCACAACTGAATGTCATCCCAGGCATAATATTCGGGTCAACATGCCCTTATACAAGACTATCTGAAAGAAATGCTAGAAAATATAAAATACATCGATCAACAGAAGGGAAGGTGCTACAAAAGTAAATAGAGGACCAATAACTAAGCTTCGGCTTCTTCTGCTCGGTCTGCAGAGCACTCCTGCGAGGAATCCTCTGGCTCATGTACGACTCCGAACTGAAGCTGTCCATCATCTAAATCTGACGTACACCAGAGAAAACAGGTGTACTTCAGGGTGCATGGCACACGACAAGACCCCACAAAAGAAAAGAACGAACGAAAATCTAAAGCGGAAATCGATACGATAATAGAAACGACAAAAGAACGTGCAACTGGAAGTTCCACAAAATCAATCAAGTAACAAGTCGATCATGCAACTAGCGATCAGAACAATCATCCAACTAACAAGGTCATACAACTAGATGGAATTAATACCTAAAAATCTACAACAAGAGACGTAGTACGTCGAGCGAAATAATCCAAACAAGGAAACCCTCATGTATATACCATATGTCTCAAATTATAGATAATTAAATATTAATCCCGATCTATGTATGAAAAGAAACACAACTGGCATACATCTCACAAGAAATCATACCTAGCCAAGAAACGAGGTCATGTAACTAGCCATTCTATAACAGGTCACCGGTCACATCTCACACAGAGTCAACGCTCCTGCCATCGGATACTGACTGTTCACAAATCCCCTACGTGCATCTAATCCCACTACACATGCGGCCAGAGGACTACACGTAAACCGTTTTCTGCCTGGTCCGAACTCAAGCAAAACTCGGGTGACGAAATGATTTCACTGACTAAAGTGATGTACACACTTCACTTTAGCCCTACAAACCAACCCCGGTGGCGACACCAACCACGGGAGCGAGCCTGGAATATACATCAACAATCTTATCCGATCACATGAACATTGACTTCCCCATCCCAACTCTTCTCGTTTTTCTAAAACAACACGACACATGTCTCTAGATCACACAAGGCTACTACGGTCATGACTACTAATGGTTCTCAAACACAACCAGAAATAACGAATACGAATGATCATGTACGATAATATCAAGGCATATCACATAATTAAAAGAATGATTCATTACAATATATATATAATATGAAATAAAGATAATGTGAGAAATCCTAAAATCAAATTCGACGATCGATAGGTCAATGCAGAAAATAAGGAAAACGACTCATATCGATCGAAAAGGAGATATACACGCTACACGAGGAAGCGATCCAAGAAAATGAAATATAGAAAATAATCACAAGTACAATGACGTCACAAAAGAGGAATCCTACAACGTCAACAGAGAAGAAAACTCAGGTTTAGTTCAATTGAAGGTAAGTCGACGCAGGAAACGAGAAAGCTATTTTGGGTCTAATTTTGAATAACGGAGCAATAGAATGAAAGAAAGAGACCAAACGAATCATCCTAGCTATAGAGGAGGTCAAATCGTGGTTGTTAATAAATCAGGACGTTAATCTCCCCTCCCTATTTTAGTAAAAACGACAAAATTTCCTACAAGGATATAGTCGGTTCATCTCCACAATTTGGAGGAAAATCAAGGCGTATAGCCGACACAGGGATGAAACAAATACATAGGCACGAAGGTCATCCACCACAATGATTCACAACCACAAATGAGTCAACGATTACAATACAAGGCCATCAATAATATACACGGCCGACGATTATTTATACAAAGCAGCAAATAATAATATATTTACCGGCAGCGAATTTGCAAAGCAAACCTGCACGAGATTCTAAGCTAGTGCATAAGCGAGTACGATAAGGATATGATATCAGTCAATTGCACGAATCAAATGAGTAATCATATAACAGAATATAATTACGAGTATCAATATGACATGAACATGACTATACAAGCTAACGATGAATCAGAAATGCAGATATAACATGAGTGAGTATAAATAAGAGTGTCAACATGTCGATTGCAAGGTACATGAAATGTCATTTCTATAACTATCAATTACACAGTCATAAACTATTAATTCAAAAATAATTATTTTCCAAAATAAACTCTTTTTCAAAATAAATTCTTTTAAATTTTTTATAATTATTCTAAAATAATTCTTTTGTCAAATAAATTCTATTAATTTATTATAATTACTCTAAAATGATTTTTCACCAAAATAATAATTATTTTAAATTGATTATTTTGTCAATAAATTCTTTAAAATTATAAATTAATCTAAAATAATTTTATTTTATTTTATCTTTATAGTATCTATTATCACAATATTATTTTTAATATCATTCGTCAAATAAATCTGTGCATGTCATCACAGTATATGTATTATAACGTGAATGGTCATACGTTATTGTCCACAGTCCATTACGTCCATGACAGTTATATACGTTATAGTTCTCAGTCCAATATATTCACGACTGTTCTATATTTGTAACCTGTAATTATTCGGATAACGAGTTTGTATGCATAATTAATCTGTGATCAATCTAAAATTATACTGAGCAAGAACAGGGATCTTGCAAGCAACTAATTAATTCACAGCGGATCTAAGAATTGAACGACAAGTCAAGAGATTATCGAGATCTTGCCTACGCGACCGTGGGGTCTGATGATGAGGCTACGATGCCGCTGCGGACGCCGCGTGTGGCGATCGAGGCGACGTAGCGGATGACGGTTCTGCAACTAGGTGTGCGTCGGCATACGATCGAACAGATGGCGTGCGACGACACTGAGGTGAGCGAATCTGATCGAATCTGGATGATGGATGACGAGGTCGATGTCGGGTCAGCGACGTCGCTGGGTGGCTGCCGTAGTACAATGACAGCGACGACGGCGACGAGTGGCGGAGGACAGCGGCGAGGAGGACAGCAGCGACGGGTCTGCAGGCAACAGCGGCGAGGGCTGCTGGAGGCGGAGCTCGGGGAGGAGAGCTGGGCGGAGTTCGAGGAGGCTGACGGCGGTTGGAGGCGGCTGGGGTTCGTGGCAGAGGAGGCGGCGGCGGCTGCTGGTTGTCGACGGGGCGGCGAATAGAGGCAGACGCGGAAACAGGGGCGGCGAGCAGCGGTTGCGGGCCTGGTGGAGGGAGGAGCGGCGAGCGGCTGACGGCACGGTGAGGGCTTAGGTTCGACGGAAGCGGACTAAGGGATGCGTTTTCGTCGGTGTGGAGGCGGTGCTGGCAGAGCGGTCTTGTGGAAGGGGCGGAGGACAGAGGCGGAGATGGGGGTTGGGCGAGCTGGGCGAGGCGGAGCTCGCTGGTGGCGTTCGGAGCTCGCGACTGCGGGCGGAGCTCAGCTGAGGTGGTCGGGGTGGGGCGGCCACGCTCGGTGGCTGGGGCGGAGCTGAAGCTCGAGCTCGAGAGAGAGAAAGAAAGAGAGAGAGAGAGAGAGAGAGAGAGAGAGAGAGAGAGAGAGAGAGA
>BQKN01022267.1:20250-30788 GCA_022839385.1 Asparagus kiusianus
CTCGGTTTCGGCCGAGTTCCCGGGTGTTGGTTCGTTTCGTCGTTTCCCGGTGTTTCCGGTTCTTCGTCGTTCGGATTTGATTCGGTTTCTGGAATCGACTCATTGACTTGATTCCAAATATGGCAGTTAATCCGTTTCTGAGTTCGAGTCCGGGATTGATCTTGATTCGATCGTTATATCACCGAGTTCGCTCTTGTTTAGATGACTCGGTGATTCCCCGAAACGTTGGTTTGATTCCACGTGCGAACGTGTTCCGTTGCTTGTGTGCCTCGTCGTCTCGAACTCTCGTTGATTTGTTCGGGTCTTGATTCGATTGCCCAAATCTTCATTTGGCAGTAGATCCGCTTCGGTGTTTGAGTTCAGGTCCGTTTTGTTGTTGGACGACTCGTTAACTTTCCGAACCGTTGGTTTGGTCCTGCACGCGAACGTATTCCGTTGTTTGCGTGCCTTGTCGCCTTGTCGCTCGATCGTCCGTTGATTTGTCGAATCACCGTGCCGAGCTAAGCTAAGGGACCTATAGGCAATTTTACACGCCTACAGATACCCCCTCCAAAATGTTCCAGCCTCATTCTTTTATAGAGGAGTCTGGAATATTTTGGATATGATTGTCCCTACCCTTTGTCGGTGTAAGGGGACCTGGAACGACTTTCGTTCTGTATTCCTTCGCTCCTTCAGGCTATTCGGTGCTTTGTCGAATGCTTATAAGGACTCCGGTGCTGCATTTATTGTCTGACCGTCGTCGGAATTTGAACTTGAAGTCGATTCCTGATTTTCCAATTTTTAGCTTTTGTCGGTTGGTTCGATGTGCAACTTTCGTTCGATTGTCGGCGTTGAGTTATTGAGTTATCCTTAAGAATATTTTTAGAAAAAATATTCTCCAGGAACTTCTCAATAAAAAATAGGGAATAGTTTATACTCGTATACCTTATTGGAGTATTTCCGTGCTCAAAATAAGCTGAACCGGCTTGAAAATGAGCCAAAAAGGCAGTAATTTGGCTCAAAAAAAATTTCTTCCGCTCCTTCTGAATGCGTGGGAGAGACAGGAATAAACCAAGGATGAGACCCTCAGTTGATTTGAAGTTGTTTCGACGCTTAATTCAGTCTCTTTTGAACTGATTTGGACCGGTTCGGTTCGGTTCAACTTGGTCCGGTCCGGTTCAACTTGGCCCAATCCGGTTCAACTTGGCCCAACCTATAAAAGGGTCCTTTTTTCTTTATTTTCTCTTTTTCTCTTCCTCTCTCTAGGGCCGGCCCCCCCTCAACCCTCTTTTTTGATTTTCTCTTTCCTCGAGCGTCTTTTCTCCTCGAAACTTTGATAGTTGTCCCAGATCTAGGCTTCCTTTTGATCTTGGACTAAAAAATCCCTCGAAAAACCATTTTTTAGAATTTCTCTCAGGCCCCTCGAGCACGTGGTGAAAGTTTCCAAAAAGGCTTTATCTTTATTGGATCTCGAGCCTTTCTTCAGGTAAATCCTCCACAATTATGATCTTTTTCATGCTCAATTCAATTTATGCACTTGTGGGATCGTATGTGAGGGTCGAGGGTGTGATTTGATGCCTCGAGTTAATCTTTCAAGGGGGTAGATCTGATAAAAAAATGATCTTTTTTTCTAGATCTGACCTCTTTTAACTTATTCTACAGCTTGTCATGTCGCGTGCTTTGAGAGGTCGTTCCCCTGCTATGTTGGCTGATGGCGCGCCTCGCTCCTATGCTGGTGAGCTATTTTTAGCAGTATTTGGAAATTTACAAATTAGTCCCTATTTTCTTGTAAATTTACAAATTGGTCCCTTTTTACCCCACGTTGTTCTCCTTAGCGAGGCAATCGGGAAGAGCCTTGATTCTCGTTGGTGAGGATCGACGCTTTCGGCATATTTGGGCATTTTGCAAATTAACCCCTCTTTTCTTGAAAATTTGCAAATTGGTCCATTTTTACCCCACGTTGTTCTCCTTGGCGAGGCAATCGGGAAGAGCCTTGATTCTCGTTGGTGAGGATCGACGCTTCAAAGATATGTTTTGCTTGGTCAAAACCATATCTCAAACTTAAAGGGGGCGATTTGACTCTACATTGCGCTTTATAAGGCAGGGATATGTTGTCGACATACCCTGTGTTGTGATTGCACAATGCGGCCATATCGTCTCACCCTTTATAAGGCAATGACTCTATCTTAATTATTTGTAAGATGAGTTCAATTCCCCTTCATAATAGAGACTAACCAGTGTTTAATTGTCTATTTTGCAGTGGGGTACCCTTCTGGATCGTTCTCGTCCCACGCAGTCTGTGGGCGTCGTGGCGAGTATTACTCGACCTCCGACGATCCTTCTCCTATTCTAACTACTCCTCAGTTTGCTTCGGGTACATCGACTGAGGTTGCCTAGGTAGTGAGGGAAGGTAGTCATCGAGCTATTCGTCAGCTGATCACAGATGCGCCTTTTGTGAAGGATGCCAGCTCTACTCAGCCTCTTCGGAAGAGCGACTTCCTGTTTGGTGATTCTGTCGATGACCCAGAAGCCGTATTCATTGACGCTGAGCAGTGGCTCCATAAGACCGGCAGCGGCTTCATATACTTGCCGGAGATTCCTCGACATCGCTCGTTGACTGAGCTCAGGCGTCAGGCCGTGACGCGGGAGATGTCGTGGCGTTTGACTGAGGATCATGAGAGTGTCCATTGCGGTTACATCACTCATCAGGCAGCTCCTGGCTCGAGCAGGAGTCATATCACTGGATTGCATCCTGGAGTGTTGGGACTAGATGCACCACCACGTAACGAGTTTCTCGCCACTGCCTCGACCTTGAGGAATCGCCTCGCTACCCTAGGACGGGAGATGCCTGCTACTCGTCACAGGATTTACGGTTGGGTCCATTCTTTGGACAAGTCTTGGTGGAGTCGCATGACGATGTATGTTTTGAGCCGATGGAGCGAGGAGTTGCACGCTTGCGGTTTGTATGCAGCTGTTCGTGCCACCATGTATGGCTTGCCTGTCAGTTTGAGGCATTTCTGTGCTTTGTTCGAGCTATATAATCCAGACTCGAACACTTTTCTGACCCGGCAGGGGGAGTTGGGCTTGGCTCTCCACGAGATGCACAGGATTTCTGGCTTGCCCATGGGACAGATGCTATACCAGGAATACTTTCCCTCTAACCATGAATTGGACCAGTTGAAGGATCGCATGCCTGATCGCTATGAGACTTTATGGGATCTCACTTGTCATTATCACATTGCTTTAGCACAGTCTGAGCCTTTAGCGAAAAGGACTAAGGCCTCCGTGAGTCTGAAGCAGTTTGCGAACTATTTGTTCAAGAACCTGGAGAACCGTTCTGGCGAGGATATTTGTGAGTTGGCCCCACTCACTCCTTCAGAGGTGAACAGTCTGTTGAAGAAGATTGACGCTCGTTCTTATACTACTAGCAGTCCTGAAGGTGGCTTCCCTGCGAAGACCAAGTTCAGATCTTTCTTATGGCATGCGACCACACCGATCCGACCGATGACTCTTCTTGCCGGCTTTCTTGCTATCTGGTTAAAGAAGTGCGTGGTTCCATACCAGTCTGGCGACGCCTTGCCCTTGGAGGTGCTCTATCCAGCGGTTCAGCTTGCCTACAAGAAAGAACTCTCACTTCTTCCGGTGATGGTAGCTGACATTCACCGAGGACTTCGACAGCTTTCTAGTGCCTTCACACGGAAGGAGACCGATTTGCCGGGTCAGATTCCCACTCTTAAGGTGGAGCTTCCGTACGCTTATCTGATGGCCTGGTTCGTACTCCACCGCTCGGATATGATGTCGGTGCCGAACGCCACAGATCACTCCGTTCCCCTGCTACAGTTGCTTGAGAATGGCAGGTGGGAGGGTCGAGGATTTTCTGATGTCAGACAGCAGCTGCAGGTCCACAAGTGTTGGGCATTCTCCACTTGTTTTCCGCAGTTCTCCGGCCGGTACGGCGAGTGCTTGATAGATGATGAGAGGCCGAGAGAGTATCGGACTCACTTAGACATCGGCTGCTTCAATTGGCTGGTGAACATCAGGCCTGGCTATCTGACTTTTCGGGTGAGGGATCAGTGCTTCATAGAGCCATATCTACCCTGCCGATTCGCTCGCCAGTTTGGCTATGATCAGCTCTACATTGGGAATCCTCGTCAGCAGTTTCGGACCCATAGTGGTTTGGTAGACGGTCTCCGTGCATGGTTGTGAACCGTGACTGGCTGTACTGGTGCTAATTTCAGTCTCCCGAGTATTGATCGGCAGTTGAACCTCACCTTCTTGAGCTGCAAGTGGTTGCTAGCAGCTAACAAGACTGTCCCCGTGAAGCCGATTGCAGAGATAGAGGCTGAGAAGGCTTCTCAGCTTGATTCCCTTAAGATTCGGGAGAACGCTCGGGCACAAAGGACGCGGAACAAGACTCGCCGGATTGATGAAGAGGGCCAGAGGACCTTCAATTCCACAGACGAGGCTTCATGCGGCGATCCCGAAGATTATGATGACCTTTCCGAGCGAGGTTTATAATTCATCTTTTATTTCTATCTTGCAGAAGTATTGAAACTGACTATGGTTTGATGTTTCAGGGACCACAGTTGATCAAGATGAAGAGTTTCGTCCTCCTCCCCAGGCGAGACCTTCGATCCCCATTGCTAGGCGGAAGAGATTAGCCCGTAAGCCACGTGCAGCTTCCCGAGCTTCTGATATGGACTTGGCTGGCGATGATCCTGCCGGAGACGGAGGTAATATCCATCCTGTGAACCATTCTCTTGGTTATTCAGAACATTGACTCATGCTCTTCTATCTCTATATAGGAGCGCGTGAAGAGAATGAGATGAGTTCCGATCCCATTCCCGTGTCTCCCGATGAGTTTGACCCACTACCTCATGAAGAGAGGCCTACCGGGGTTGCTGACATTGGAGAGGAGATCAATGTAGGATCCGATTCCGTGAATCCAGGTACATCTAACACTGACACTGAATTTCTTTAGATAATACATCAACGAATTTGTGTATCTTCTAACTGTCCTCTACTTCTTGCTTCTTCAGATAACTTGCAGGAGGCGAATCCTGGAAATGAGGAGGCTGATGCACCTATGAGAGGTAACTCATTTCCATTAGTTGTAGTCTCTTCATTCTTCTTTGGCACTGATATTCTTTTATGTCAGATTTCTCCATCGATGACTTTGACGAGGGAAGCTTGTTTGCGGACACTCCTATGATGCGCTACATATATAGCTCACCTCAGATTGAGGACCAGCTACCTGGAGACATGTTTCCCGAGTCCGCCTTCGCTGAAAATCCCGAGGATGGTTCCTTTGAAGGTATGTGCTTCTTTCTGAGTTAATTATAGGACTAGCCAATCTTGACTAATGCAACTATAATGTAACGCCTCTGCGAATTCAGTTTTGAATCTGGCAGGAGCTTTTGTTGAAAAAGACCCTGTTGAGCCGGCTGTGAGACCAATTACACCAGTTGATGCACCTACAGCCGTTACACCTCCACTACCCCCAGCGGATCAAGGGGAAGAAGGTATAAGTTAACTCATTGAAGAGTGTTATTCCTTTTTCTTATTAAGACTTTTGACGGAATTCTCCCTTTTTTGTGTAGGGCGTTCTTCTCGTCTTCATGTCTTAGTGAAGGAGTTGTTATCTGACGACGATCCTGACAAGGTCGTCATCTGCATAGACGTTCGTTCCTTCTTCTCCTTTGTGAATGCTATGATCGGCAAGCTCTTTCACGATGGACTTTCACTTCACCAGTTTAAACCTCTCCTTAATTCCAGAATCAACTTGATAAGGGAAGCAGGATACCCAGATTTGGCGAAGGCCATAGTTGATGATATCGACTGCCTAGAGCATGAGCTTCAGATGTTTCGTGAGCTTCGAGATACCGGAGCCTCTTCCTTCATTGCTGCTGAACTGGAGACCCATTTACAGTCACTGCGCGAGACTCAGCTTCTTGCTAGTCTTGAGGTTCAGGCGCAGCGAGACCGAGTAGCTCGGGTTGAGACCGGCCTTGCTACCAGATTATCTTCACTTGCCGAGCTCCGCTCTTCTATTACTTCTTGTGGGACCAAGATAGATCAGCTTAGAAAAGAACTCCGCGAAGAAGAGGAGACTTTTGGCATTCTTCAGATGACAGAAGCACAGGACCAGCAGACCTGTACGGCTTTGTCCGATGAGTTGAAGTCTTTGAAGCAGAGGCTAGTCGAGATCGAGGAGGCTGTTGCGAAGACTTCGACCGCCACCGAGGAGTCCCTTAGGGCTGAACTTAGGCAAGCTTATGATGAGAAGCTGTCTAAGGTCAGCCAGCAGATTTTTAGCCACAGTCTTGATGTCTGATTTTGTTTACTGAGTGTTTTGACTCTTGACTCTTTTAGTGAATTTCCTTTTTATCTTTATTATGATTCGTCATTCCGTTTGAAATGATTGACCACAATACTCATAGGATTTTTGGCAAACCCTCAGCCATCAACGGGTTTGATGAGCCTTTACCGACTACCGTTTGAGTCGGGCTAGCATGCGAATTGTTTAAATCCGCTCGCATGTAACGTTGCGCTCAAAGATTGAATTCTCTGAGACTTTGTGCTATGATGTCGAATACATAGACTTCGCCATTGTTACGGGAATAGGCTACCCGGCGACACGTGTGAGGTGTTGGCTTTAGGATTTTTGGCCAACCCCCAGCCTCTAACGGATTTGATTAGCCTTTACCGACTACCGTTTGAGTCGGGCTAGCGTGCGGATTGTCTAAATCCGTTCCACACGTGACGTTAAGCTAAAAGAGTTAACTCTTTTAGTGCTACGACGTTGAATACGTAGACTTCGTCTTTCTCCTGTGAAAAGACTAAACAGCAACGTGTATGAGACGTTGACTTAGGATTTTTGGCAAATCCTCAGCCTTTAACGGATTTGATGTGCTCTTACCGACTACCGTTTGAGTCGGGCTTACATGCGGATTATTTTAATCCGTTCCGCATGTGACGTTGCGCTAAAGGAATGAACTCCCTTAGACTTTGTGCTACAACTTTGAATATGTAGACTTTGCCATTGTTATGGGAATAGGCTACCCAGCAACGTGTTTTAGATGTTGGCTTATCCCTACTTAGACTTTGGGATAAAAGACCCCAGAGTCAGACTCTGGTATCTTTTTCTACGGATAAAGACCAAACCGGCGACGCGTGTTAGGCGTCGACGTATCCTTTCTTAGGATTCAGGATAAAATTCCCCATGCGTATGAGGCATGGATTTCGGTGTTATTAATAACAACCTGCCACAATGTTAAATATGCAGACGGGTATTCTTTTTAACGGTTAAGAACTAACCGGCCGCGCGTGTTAGGCGCAGACTTATCCTTACTTAGGTTTCAGGATAAAATACCCCAGAATCGAACTCTGGTGTCTTTTTCAATCGGAAAAAGACTAAACCGGCAGCGCGTGTTAGGCGCAGACTTATCCCTGCTTAGGTTTCGGGATAAAATACCTAGGATGAATCCTAAATTGGAAAAGAGTTGGTGTGGGAAAGGAAGAATTTTATATTCTGTTTCCCGAGCAATGAAAGAAGAATTTTATATTCTGTTCCTTGATTCTGGAAAGGAAGAATTTTATATTCTATTTCCAGGGAAAGAAAGAAACTAGAAGTGGGATCTCCACTCCGAGAATCCGGAAGATCTAGATAAACTTACCTTTTATAGGATTGGTTATCTGATCGAAAGATGAGTTCTTCGTTTATCGAAGTGAAATTTCTACTTCGGTTATAACCATGAGAAGGTTTAACCAAAGAGAAAGGAAAGGGAGTCCCTTCGTTTATTGAAAGGGGACTCTAAATTGAGATTGGACCTTTTTGGTGAACTCGCTGTCAACTGAAATTGATCAGTGAGGGATTTTGGTGGTTTGAATTTGGGTTATCCTTTAGAATATTAAGTGAAATATCCTTCAAGGAACTTCCCGATAAATGAGTTGTCCTGAACGTACTAGGGATAGTACTTTTTCAAAAACTTCCCATTTATTGGCATTAATTGCCTATTACCCTCTAGATAAATTAAGCGATAAGCGCCGTTCGAATAGACTGTGTCTATTACAAACGGTCCTTCCCACTTAGGTTCGAATTTACCTTTCTTCTTGGAGGTGAGGATTATTGGTCGGCGAGCAGCGAGGACCAGATCTCCTTCCTTGAAGCTTCTTTGGCGAACCCTTTTGTCAAAAGCCCTGGATATCCTAGCCTGGTAGAACTCGATGTTTTGTTGAGCTTCCAAGCGCTTTTCGTCCAACCTTTCGAGTTCCTCGAGACGCTTTTGATGCTGCTCTTCGGTCGTCATCTCCGTTACGAGAGCGATCCGAAGGGAAGGAATTTGAATCTCCAACGGTAGTACAGCTTCACATCCGTACACCAAAGAATACGGAGTAGCTCTTGTAGGAGTGCGTATTGTGGTGCGATAAGCCCAGAGCGCTTCGCCGAGTTTATCGTCCCAATCTCGCTTATTGGTCTTCACAAGCTTTGACAGGATCTTGATGATTGTCTTGTTGAAAGCCTCAGCTAATCCGTTCGCAGCGGGGTAATAAGCTGTCGACGAAACATCTTGGATCTTGAATTTGTCACAGAACCTGATGAAGGCGTTGCTTATGAATTGCGGACCGTTGTCATGAATGATCCGCCTCGGCACGCCGTGTCGGTATATGACATGATGCTTGATGAAGTTGATGACATTGTTCGTCTTCACTTCTTTAAGCGGAATGGCTTCAGCCCACTTTGAAAAGTAGTCGGTGATAGCGAGAATAAATCGATCACCTTTGACTGAAGGAGGAAAGATAGGACCGACAATATCCATACCCCATGTCTCGAATGGCCAAGACGTGGTTGATGTGTGTAATCGCTCCGGTGGTTGGTGCATATAATTCGCATGCACCTGGCAAGCGTGACATTCTCGGGCGTACTCGATCGCGTCACGAACCATTGTTGGCCAGAAATATCCCATTCTTCTGATTCGATCATACAGCTTGGGACTAGGCTGATGTGCGCCGCATTCTCCTTCGTGTGCTTCCTTAAGAACTTCTTTTGCTTCTTCGTTCGAAAGGCATCGGAGGAGTAAGTCGTCATACCCCCGGCGATATAACGTACGGGTCTCGGTATTGTAAAAGAATCGTGGTGCTCTTCGGCGAATAGATTCTTTTTCCTTTAAATCCTCTGGCAAGATGCCATATTGGACGTAATCAATGATGGGAAAGCGCCAATCTCGGGACTCAGACCCAATTTGGGTTGAGTTCACCTCTTTGGCGTTTACATTTCTATCTTCTTCCTTTTCGATATCCATATCGTATATGGGTACGCAGAGTTGGTGTGATCTTACTGTGACTAGCAGTTCAGTTTCGGGCGGTTGCGCGAGTGATACTGCTAGTGCTGCCAGTGCATCTGCATGAGCGTTCTGGAGACGCGGGATATATTCGATATAGAATTCTTCAAAAGAATCTGCCATTCTGACGGCCTCCTGGTGGTATGGAATCAGGTCTGGGTTCCTGACTTCATACTCTCCACGAACTTGGTTGACGATCAATTGAGAATCTCCAAAGGCTTCGAGATATTCAACCCCCAGCTCCTTGGCGAAACTGAGTCCAATGATGAGCGCGTTCTATTCGGCTACGTTATTGGAACATGGGTTCGTCAACGAATAAGCTCGGGACATTACGTGCTTCCCTGGGGAAACTAAGACAATTCCAACTCCGGAGGTGACTTTAGGACATCCAAGGGTTACTACCTTATTAACTGCTCTCGAAGCACCATCGAAGTATAGCTGCCATACTTGTTGGTGTGATGTGGTATTAACCTCGTGGGTTTTATCTGGTAAATCATCATATACTTCGACTGTATCTGTTGTCGGGCTTGCCGCCAAAAGATCACAAATCGCTTGTCCTTTGACCGACTTCTGCTGTTTGAAGTGCAGATCATACTGGGACAAGAGAAGGGCCCACTTTGCTAACCGCCAATTCATCGAACCTGGTTGAGTCATGAACACCCGTACCGGATTAACATTGGCAATGACGTAAATCGTCTGGCCAACCAAGTAATGTCGCATCTTCTGTACTGCAAACACCAATGCGAGACATTCTTTCTCGATCATCGGATACCGAGACTCGGCGCCTATCAAGGTCCGACTTAGATAATAGACTGCCTGTTCGTGACCATTATCATCGTCTTGTGCTAATAAAGCACTTACCGAATGGTTCATCGCCTTGATATAAATCAAGAACGGTTTACCTGATTTTGGTGCAACAAGAACAGGTGGATTCATCAGATATGCCTTGATATCTTCGAATGCCTTCTGGCAAGCATCGTCCTAAATAAACGATACGCCTTTCTTGTTTAGCTTCGAAAATAGTTGGCACTTCCCAGAAAGATTTGAAATGAATCTCCGGATATACGCCAAACGCCCTTGCAATCCTCTGAGTTCTCTTAGATTCTTCGGGGGTTGCAATTCATTTATCGCCTTTACCTTGTCTGGGTCGATATGTATACCCTTGGTGGTAACGACGAATCCAAGGAATTTTCCGCTGGACATTCCGAGGAAGGATTT
>BQKN01022277.1:0-10197 GCA_022839385.1 Asparagus kiusianus
CCCTCCCCCCTCGGCAGCCCCCTCCCCCTTCCCCCCCGACCACCCCTACCCCCCGAGCCCCCCTTCCCTCCCTCCCCCCTCTCCTCTTGGCAGCCCCTTCCCCATCGGCGTGTCCGTTATTTCATCTGCCTAAAAGGTATGTTTTTTCTACCGAGCTTTAGAATTTTTGAATTTTTATTATTTATTGTTGAATTTAGTTTAAAAACCCTAATTTATGATAAAAAATAAATAAGTTTAATTCTGAAAACCTAACTTAACTACATGTTAATTCATTTGAATAACACCAGTAATCATATTTTTTTAAACACTTATAAACCCTAACTCTTTTAAGTTTCATTCGTGCTATAAGTATGTGTGATTATTTAAGTTTGTGATGTGAAAATATGTGAAATAAATTTTTTTAAAAAATAGAGTGATATATAACACATTATAAATTTTTATAATGTGTTATAATCCAATTTAGGTGAATAAAAAAATAACATTATCCCTAGATTTCCGTCCAATAATTACATCCAATTATTTGGACTTATAATATATGATATACGAATCAGATTTGGGTAGGAGACGAAGTTTACTCTAAAAAATGAGCGTTTATTTTATATTATAGGAATAAAAAATTGGTACTGAAATTCGTAATTATTGGATCTGTCATTCTCGGACGGGTTAGGAATATAGTTGTGCATACATCCAACTTTGTATACTTTGTATATTTTTATTCTTAAAAGTTTTGGCAGCACCTATTTGTTGTTCTCTGTGTACAATAAGCGTATGTTGTTCTGTGTTTTGGGTTATTACTGATACGCATAATAGCATCCGCACAGTGTATAGGGAGAACAGCGGGTAGGTGCTGCTGAAATTTTTAAGAAATAAAAATATACAAAGTATATGAAGTTGGATGTAAGCACTACTATATTCTTAATGGATAGAAGCCTTCCTATGACAGCCGCAAGATTAGTGTAATTAGTTTCTATGTACATTTTATATATATTTTATGTAGATAAATATTCATATTGTTAAATGATATATGAACGTATGTTTGATGTATGTTGAATGTATAAGAGTAATGGATGTATTAGTAGTTGTGAGACTAATCGTATTTAATAATTATATATAATTTATAGATGAGGATAATTCCTGACAAATCATGGATAGATATCCCTAGCCATCATAGATTTCATGACACACGATACAAGGAGGGATGTGAAGCCTTCATGCGTTATGCGGAAATGAATCCGAGAAATTTAAGAAGCGGTGCTATGTATTGTCCTTGTTGTAGGTGTAGGAATTTGAAGCTGCTGAATAGAAATGATATACAGATTCACCTAATAAAATCAGGTTTTGATGAGAAATATAAATACTAGAACTGGCATGGGGAAGGTATCACTGAAGATGAGGATCCAAATATGCATGTTGGTACGTCTGGTGGACAACGAATAGATGACACAGAAACATTTTTGAATGATATTTTTCCTCGACCTACAGAATATGATGTTGATGATAATGTCGAGGATGATATTGGAGACAAAAGTGAAGATGATACCGAAGTTGAAGCTGAAGAGGTAGGAGGTGTCGAAAGTGTCGAAAATATTGATGATATGCATTCCTCCGTAGAAATAAAGCGAACAATGGAGCTACTAGAAGATAGTGAAAAGGACTTATATGAGGGATGTACCAAGTACTCCAGATTTTCATTTATGCTGGAACTCCTTCATATTAAGACACTTAGCGGTATGTCAGATAATTATTTTAAAATGCTTCTTGATTTTCTTCGGACTGTAATCCCTGGAGGAGAGAATAACATACCCCAAAGAACTTATCAAGCTGAGAAGATTGTCTCTGCTCTGGGTCTTGATTATAATAAGATTTATGCATGTACGAATGATTGTATTTTGTACCACAAAGTCAATAAAGACATTCAAGAGTGTCCGACATGTGGAGTTTATAGGTGGAAACAACATACAAATTCTTCAACAAGGATTACAACGGAGACAGGGATAACACTGAAGAAAATTCCAGTCAAAGTGCTTCGACATTTTCCATTGGCTCCTAGATTGTGAAGATTATACATGAACAAGGAAACGACAAAGAATATGAGGTGGCATAAGGATGATTGAGTAGACGACGGTAAATTGAGACATCCTGCTGATACTTTAGCTTGGAAGCATGTTGATAAAATTTATCCTCGTTTTGCCGAAGATTGTAGAAATGTAAGACTGGGTCTATCAAGCGACGGATTCAATCCATTTAGGGTAATGAACTCTGGCTGGTCTATGTGGCCAGTTGTATTAATGCCATATAATTTACCTCCATTGCTTTGTATGAAACAGCCATTTATGATACTTTCATTACTGATACCCGGTAAGCATGTTCCGGGAAATGATATTGATGTCTACTTAGAGCCTCTAATTGATGAGCTAAAACAATTATGGTCTGAGGGTATTTTAGCATATGATGCCTATTTAAAGAGTCGTTTAGATTACGTGCTATTCTATTATGGACGATTAATGATTTTCCAGCTTAGGCTAATCTGTCCGGGTACTCTACAAAGGGCAAGTGTGCTTGTCCTGTATGTGGTCCAGAATTTGAAGCTCTTCAATTACCACATAGCCGAAAGAGTTGTTATTGGTTTAATCGAAGGTGGTTGCCCTTGAGTCATAAGTACAAAAAATTATCAGCTAAGTTTAATGGCACAGTTGAGAAAAGAATGAAGCCGCGTCAACTGACAGGTAATGAGATCGTTCAATTACTTGAGGGGTTTCCAAAAGTTGTGTTTGGAAAAAAACGCTATTCTAAATTTAACCCGCTCGGAATAAGAGATTACTTAAAGTTAAAAAAAACCATTGAAGCGTAAGCGAAAGGTCCGTAAAATGCAAGTTGAGGACGAAACCCAAAAATTACCTAGAGGATGGACTAAATTTAGTATCTTCTTTCAGCTACCTTACTGGCAAAATCTTAAAATCTGACACAACTTAGATGTTATGCATATTGAGAAAAATATATGTGATAACATAGTATCAACTCTCCTACAAGATGCAAACAAGTCGAAGGATGATCTACGGGCGCGCCAAGATCTGACTGCTTTGAATATCCAAAATGATTTGCAAGCTCAAGACGTTGGCCTTAAAAAATTAAAGTTGCCTCCATCTCGTGTTACAATGTCAAATGAGCAGATGCAACGAGTTTGTGAAATTCTCAAATCGGTAAAGTCGCCGGATGGTTACTCTGCTAACATTTCAAATAATGTTCAGGTGCAAGAGAGAAAACTCTTAGGTCTGAAGACACATGATTATCACGTTCTTCTCCATCAATTGCTCCCTGTTGCAATCCGTAACAATATGGATAAAGAAGCGTCGAAGATTATTATTGAGTATTGTGGATTTTTTAGAAAATTATGCTCTAAAGTCATAGATGTAGATGACTTTAAGAAACTTGAAGCCGATGTCCGAGTTACTCAATGCAATATGGAAGTAATATTCCCTCCTTTATTTTTTACAATTATGGTCCATCTTACCCAGCATCTTGCAAGAGAGGTTAGAATCGCCGGTCCTGTTACTTATCGTTGGATGTATCCGATTGAAAATTAATTTATGATTTTTCTTATATTTATTAATTGTATACGCGTTTTTAAAATTACCGTGCTAATAATTGACTTGGGCTGCATGAAAAACAATGTTCGCAATCGAACTCGTCCCGAGGGCTCGATAGCTGAAGGATACGTGGCTAACGAATGCTTTGTGTTTGCATCACGTTACATGCGTAAGAAGAAAACCACATCTCAAGCACCTCAAAAGGAGAGGAAGCGTGAAAAATACCCGAGATCTCTCTTAGATCAAATTCATGCATATGTGTTGGAAAACCTTGATATGTTCGAAGACTATCGAAGGTAACAAATAAAATCTGCAATATAGATGAGAAATATTCATTTTACATATAGTTTATCAATACAAACTTATATATTGTTTATATAGGCGACATCTGGAGAAGCTTAAGAATGAAACAACCGGTAGGAATGCAGCGCACAATATTCAGAAAAGACATAAGAAAGAATTTTCTGATTGGTTAAGAATTGATGTAAGTGTTTTACAATTAATTATTAAACATTCATAATATAACATCACCTAAATATTCTCAAATTGTTTGTCTTAGGTTGAAAAATCACTTCTTGATGATACTACATTACCAGATGAAATTATTATCCATGCACAACGTCCTTATCACGAAGTGAGATGTTATAATGAGCATTTGGTGAATGGATATAAATTTTAAACATTAGAGACCGATGATAGGAGGGTAACTCAGAACAGTGGGGTCATGGGCTTGTTTGCTCAAGAATGTTTTTTAAGTATAAGAGATCAGAATCCAATTCTAGCTGACATATTATATTATGGCCAATTAGAAGATATTGTTGAGGTAATTTACGGGTTTGGTAAACCAAAACAATGTACTTACACGATGTTCAAGGTTCGATGGTGTCCTGCAAAAAAGTAAAAGGATCATTATGGATTTACACTAGTCAATCTTCACCAAGAAGTATATACGGATGAGAAATTCATTTTCGCAGAACAAGCTGATCAGTGCTTCTTTGTGAAAGATCCGAATGTCATGTCTGATTGGGTGGTTTTGTACAAGGAGCCAAGATCTGTTGTTCTTCCTAATAACAATGAAGAAAATATTGAAGAAAGTGAAGATAATTATAGTGAACCAATTGGTTCATCTGATTATGTTTGGCAAGAATTCTTTTACGCAGAGAATGTGGCGCTGGATGTAGGTATGAACTATATATGTTACACCACATTATCGATTTTTATCTTATCATAATAAAAACAATAATGCATTTCATAACAACATATCTCATGAGCATGTATACAATTTTTTCTTAACAATTGTCTTTATTAAATTTGCAGATGAGGAGGATTAAGAGGCTTTTTGACCAGTCGGCTGATCGATCACGGAGTATCACCCCAGGTAATGGTGCTGATGATACACTACCATCTCCGGATGCAGGTATAAAAATTAATTAATACTTTAATATATTTTATAAATTTTTAGTTATCTAGCTCATAATGTTCATTTGTTGCAGATGCGGGATATTCATCACCTGGCGGTTCTGATGCAGCACCAGAACCATCCCCCGACACAAGTATTAAATATTTAATAATTAATAATGGTCAATTAAAATTTAATATTAATGATTCTTCTTTCTTATGTATGTGCTACTTGGACCCCGACATATCCATCATATACATTCCTTACTGACTTGCGGCCAAAGACACAGGACTATCTCAGTTTACCCTTACCTCCGGACTCTCATAAGTCTAAGGCTGACTCAAGGAAGTACCACCCACGTGCTGCGAGAAAGTTACAGGAAATGCTTCCTATGTTGGAGACTAGGAAAGCTGATGCACTCGCAGCAAAAGAAGGAGAGATAGCGAATGGTAAATTGTATAAATACTTTTAATTTTCACATTTATATATTATATGATATATTATCATATTGTTATTATTGTAGGTGCTAAGTCAGATCGCATAGAGGGACGACGTGGCGGAGGTAAGCCTGAGTCTAAACAACCGCCAAGAGGAATGAGGGCCATTATTAGGTGGAATAGTTTTAATTTGCCCGTTGGTCCTTGGTCGACCCGATTGAATGCATATATTGGGGTTCTCGTGCGTAGAGCGACCATTATCAACCCTTGTTTTCATTTTCAAGAATTACCATGAACCACATACAAGGCGATATGGACTGAGCTTATGGTAAGTGCATATTGTTTTAGATTTTCATTTATTAATAATTAGTAATTGATATTAAATTATCCTTACTAAATGTGTATGTAAATCTACAGGACTGCTTCTGCCTTGAGGACTTTGAGGGGGCTTGGAATTATGTGTTTAATGTCAAGGTTGAAGTAGACCTCAAACAATGGAGGCATGAGATCAAACATGAAACCTATGACAGGTATGAGGAGGACTGGCAGAGGTTTTTAAACCTCGATGACCAAGTTGACGAGATTTATTTCACGGCTCTCCTCATGTATTAGGACAGCGATGCCGCAAAGGTTAGTTTCATGAAATTTAGTTTATAATTTTAAGATATTATTTCATTTTATATTTACAGATTTTTTTAAAGAATAAATCCACGAAGGGGTCAGAAAATAGAAGAAAGAAGCTGCATGACCATCACTTGGGCTCACACTCCTACGCTAATCTAGAGGATGTTTATTGTCAGAATACGGTATATGTCATTTAAAGATTTAAAAGATCTTAATGTTTAGTATGATTATGAAATCTCATAATTTATAATATGACAGGGGAAATCATTAATGCCGATACACTTGAGTGCAAAAGTGGCATATGGTACTTTCCGTGAACAATATAGGGGTGATGAGAAGAATCGGGATAAGATCACGACAAATCTCGAGTTAGTGGTGAGACTTATACATATCTTGAGTAGTATTATTAATTCTATTTTGTTAACATTGCGAGGAAACAAGAACACAAATAATATGGTCATTATCTTGAATTAACTATAAATTTATGCTTTAGGAGGGATTTGAGACTGCATCCAAGGAGGCTGCATCTGTGTACATTTCGTAGGAGGAGGACCAAACCGAGTCGGACCCTCACATGCTTTCTGCAGAGGAGAACATCAATCTCACACAGAACCTGATGGTTCATAATAGGTAAGGATGGTGAAAAATCAAATCAATTTGAATACTACATACTATTTATATTTGTTTACCATTACTGAATTTGAGAGCAAAGTTTAATATTTATTTCTCCCTAATAATAGGAGAGGAAGATATCCTCTGCATGGTGTCGGAGCTTCACCCGGTATAAGCATTAGATCGTCCACAGCATCCCACACCATCTACATCGATGAGAGCAGCCACAAGCAGTTTCCAGGCTATGCCATTTGTCGCACGTATCTCTATCTGATTGACAAAATTGACCCGGAGCTGCATATTCAGGTGACTAATGAGATGACTAGAGTTGCGCTGACGGCGAACTCGATGGACGATCTCATGGGGTATGTTATACAATATTTAGGCGGTGCTATTCCTTATAGCGCGTATGGTGGTATCATACGGATCATTAGCTCGATTGGCGATAATTCCAGCACTAGACAGAGTAGTGCTCATGTACCTTATTTTTTCTTATATTTATAAATTCATTTTTATCTAATATGTTATCAAACACCACATAATGATTATTCAATTAAACATTCAGAGTGGAGATATTGGAGGGAGCAGCACTCGTTCTCGTAATCGGGATAGAGATACCCCCGCCGACGACGATGGATGATGTTTTTTTATTTTTAATACAATAAACAGTTTTATTTGTTATAACACTACATTTATTCATGTCGTGTATCCTATCTTAGTCATGTGCATTAGTATATATGTTGTTGGATGTGTATTAGACGGAACTGATTGATGTATATTTTGAAGTGGATGGTTGGATTTGTACAATGTGTTGGATTTGGTTATATTTGGTTTTTGAATGGAATTGTTATGAATTTTGATTATAATTGGATGGTTTAATGTATTCACGTGTACAGTATTTTCTGGATGTATTCAAATATTAATGTAATTGTATAGGAAAATATAAAGTATAATTAATTTTTTTTTCTGGAAAAAAGGCAATCTAGACGGAATTCCGTCTAGGTTGATTCATCCTAGACGGAATTCCGTCTAGATTGTAAAAAATCAACCTAGACGGAAATTCCGTCTGGTCTGGCAGACCAGACGAAATTCCGTCTGGTCTGACAAACAAGACGAAATTCTTTATTCCGTCTAGTTTGACTTCCGTCTAGGTTGATCAACCTAGACGAAATTCCGTCTAGTTTGCTTCAATCTAGACGGAAGCAAAATAAACCAACCAAACTAGACGGAATTCCGTCTAGTTGAACTAATCTAGACGGAATTTGAATCAACCTAGACGGAAATTTTCGTCTAGGTTGATCGTTTTTCTACTAGTGATACATGCATACATATCTCTCTCATGTTAGTGCTTCAAGTATTGTGAAAAAATAGCAAAAAATTAAGCTTCGCCAAGGTATAAATTAAACACCTAAAACAATACTATGGTATAAATTAAACCGAGCTACATTTTAATGCCAATTTCTAAAGCTTTCGAGATTTCCAAGTAGTAGCTGTTCTACTAAGTGGTTTCATTTACAATCAGTCTTCTTCTACCGAGACCCCCACGACCCGACACGAAAAGTAAGCAAGATGACTTACTTTAACCGCACACTTTTATGTTGTATAGAAAGTGTATGAGTAGTATGAAAATTGTAGTTTGGCTAAAATTATCATATGCAAGAACCCATTTGCAAATATCTTGTGCTGGATTGTTGGGATCCTGTGGAAGCTAAGTTGGAAGTCTCCCATCTTCAGAACATAAATTGAAGGGGTAGAGGGTTCTGATGTTGTTCATACTCTCATCTTTGCAGAACTTTTATCTCGCAATTTTGCAGCTGGATTTGTTTAAGAAGCTAAACTGCTGTCTCTGGCAGCAGGATAAGCAACATTCAACCTGAGAGGTAAGGACTGTCAGCAGTGAGATCCAAGAGAAATATATGCCAATAAAGCACGCAAACACTATTAAATTTCATTGAGTTGTTCTTCAAGACATTCACCAAATGCATTCACTACTTCGCCTATCAACATTTGGTCTAAGCACCCGCTAGATAATCAATCATCAGAAAATTTTATAGTATGTATACTATGTATTACCAAATGCACATAACAAAGTTTCTCCAAATAAGATAAATTCCAAAAATGTTTCTCCGTTGTCGATCAAATTGAGATCATCATTCTGAGTTTGGTGGTCCAGATTCCCGATTGGTTGAAAATTGCAAATCTATATGAGTTATAACCAACCATTCCTTCATAAACCATATCAGAAACCATAGAAAGCATTCGCCTGCAGTTCATTGTCTGAGAACTTATGTTATTCACATTTTACACTTGTAATTGTAATTATTGGAGTATCTTTACAAGTCACTTTTCATATATAATCAAGAAATTATTTAATGGGGTTGTGCAAACTACTACATAAAAATGCCTATCTGCCTACTTTAAATGTGTGAACCAGATGTGAATATTCAATCACCAAGTTGATTCTGTTCAATCCAAGACATTACTTCGTCAAGTTATCAATTCTAAGGTTATATGTCTTAAAAAAAGGACCATAATCCAAGTTCTAACTAACTCCCTCACCTTATCAACCAAACGGTTTCTTCTATTTGCTTCTCACAAATCTTGAATTTCTAGCACAAAGCAGAGACCTATTTCAGATCTATATTCTGCAGCCTATAATAAATTTGAAAACTAATCTTCCAGAATGCACAGGAACCAACAAGACGGAATCGGTTGCATAACCACTATACTTTTATGCTTACAGAGCTCTTCCCTAACGGACCTTACATTGAAGCGAATGAAAAACATAAGCATAGTAGGCATCTAGCATCCGCTTGCGAATTGCTGGAGTACCACAATTCATACGGGCAAATTGACTACGTACCATATTAGGTATGACAACATAAAAGGTATACACATCATATATCAAGCACAATGAACATCATTTATCATAAGATAAATTGATCAGAAAGGTTAACAATCGCATGTATAGCAGAAGAATATTGAGACATGTGGCGTATGCAATTAACGATAAATAATCCAACTAAAAA
Source organism: Asparagus kiusianus (assembly GCA_022839385.1). Lineage (NCBI taxonomy): Eukaryota > Viridiplantae > Streptophyta > Magnoliopsida > Asparagales > Asparagaceae > Asparagus > Asparagus kiusianus. The sequence continues at coordinate 9,689 of BQKN01022277.1, forward strand.
AACAGCAGTCATAAGGCGGAAATTGCAAACCTGAAGCTCAGGTTAGAATGACAAGGATTCCAACTAATTCAACAATTAAAATAGAACCTAACATAAATAACTAAACACAATATAAATTAAACACCACATAGACAACCGAACCATTCACAGCTTGATTAGATTTTTAAACCATTGTTGTTGGAAGTGGTGAACCGCATCAACAATCAAGATATACTGAAATGCCATAAAAATACTCAACTTAATATAGGATGTGTAAACGGAATGATTTAATCTTAAAAATCAAGAGTATATAAATCTTTTGTCATATTAACTAATTAGTTCCAAAATTAACAAAGCACGACTAAGGTAATTAAATGTGTGACTCTTTATAAAAGCTACACGCATTTCATTCCATACATAAGAAGCTATTATAGAAGATGCTCAAAACTTCATTATACGCGATAAACACAATCTGAAAAAATGATATATATATATAAGGAACCGTATTCATTGTGAAAAAATGATCCTTA
>BQKN01022277.1:15197-44575 GCA_022839385.1 Asparagus kiusianus
AGCCACCCATGGGTGGCTAGGCTCAGAACTGTGCACGGGCACAGTTCTGAGTGCCTATAAATAGGCCTTCAAGTTGTTCATTTGGGAGGTTGGATTTTGGAGGAGGCGAAGCCCTGCTGGATTGGAGATTCAGAACATAAAAAGATTCGAACTTTAGGACTTCGGGGACTCCCTCATTCAGATCTGGTGCTCGGCGATCGTTAACGCCAAATAAGGCAGGTGTTCGAGAGGACCGGATCTCAGATCTACGAGTACATACTCCGGATCAAAGCTTGGTTCTTTGATCCCGAGATTCGAGCGATTGTTTCCTTGGTGAAACAATCCCTCCGGCTATTATCTCCCTTGGTGGAATAATACCCGTTATACTGCGTAGATCCGACCGGATCTAGATCTCGCGGTGGTCCACGGCAAACAACCCCGGCGCAGGCAAACAACCCACAAAGCGAGCGACCGCAAAACAGGAGCTCGCGATTTGTTCGACAAACAAGGAAACAATGTTGTAATTTTCATTTCTTTTTATTTGATTTTCGTTGTAACCGGATCTTATAAAAAGACCGGATCTTTGTAATCGATAAACAATTACCAAGAGTGTACAATGGAATCAGTAATGAAGAGAGCAACGAATTTTCCCGCGAACAGTTAGGCGTCGACATATCCTTTCTTAGGATTCAGGATAAAATTCCCCATGCGTGTAAGGCATGGATTTTGGTGTTATTAATAACAACCTGCCACAATATTGAATATGTGGGCGAGTGTTCTTTTTAACGGTTAAGAACTAACCGGCAGCGCGGGTTAGGCGCAGACTTATCCTTGCTTAGGTTTCAGGATAGAATACCCCAGAATCGAACTCTGGTGTCTTCTTCTGTGGAGAAAGACTAAACCGGCAGCGCGTGTTAGGCGTAGACTTATCCCTGCTTAGGATTCGGGATAAACTTCCTAGGATGAATCCAAGATTGATAAACTCTTGGAAAAGGTTGGTGTGGGAAAGGAAGAATTTTATATTCTATTTCCCGGTCTTCTTTTAGGGTGAAGGCGAACCCGAATACAAGGAAGGAAGAATTTTATATTCTATTCCCAATTGGAGAGGAGACTCGAGGTGGGATCTCCACCCCCAGAATCCAGAAAAGTGAAAGTAAGAGTGGGATCTTCACTCCGAGAATCGAAAAGAATCGGATAACCCTAACTGTCGGAAGGTTTGATTACCGAACTAAAGATGAAGTTTTCATTTATCGAGAATGAATTGTGGTTTTGGTCCTAACTGTAGGAAGGTTTGACCAAACGGGAGCTTGAGATGACCCTAACTGTAGGAAGGTTTGATCACTCGATTTGAAAGTGGACCTCTCGTTCATTGGAGGAATCGAGAGGGGATTTTGGTTGTGGTCCTAACTGTAGGAAGGTTTGACCAAGTGGGGGGTTTAAAACGATCCTAACTGTAAGAAGGTTTGATCGCTCGATTTGTGGGCCTCTCGTTCATTGAAGGAATCGAGAGGGGATTTTGGTTTTGGTCCTAACTGTAGGAAGGTTTGACCAAGTGGGGGTGAGAGTGAGAGTACAAATCACTGTAGGAATGTTGATTCGCACAAATCACTCAAAGGGGGTTCCTGATGTTAAGTGATAAAGACTTAACAAAAAAGAGGCTTTGACAATTCGTCAATGATTGATAGATCAGAATTCTAAGGATTATATTTGGACTCTAACAATGAAAGTGTTGAGTGCACGAACATAGCGGAAGTTTGAATGGATTAAACAGGAAAGAATTTTGGTGGTCCCGCCGTCAATTAGTTTGATCGGTGGGGGATTCTGTGGTGGAGACTATGAGTCGTCAAACACCAATGAGAGTTTTGTGAGGGAAAATTGATCCAATGAAGTGATCGGATTTCATCTCAGCAAAAGAGTGTTTGGAAATTAGGAGTTTAGTGTTTATCACTTTATTCATCATGACCGGGTTATCCCTAAGAATATTTCATTTAACATTCTTCCGAGAACTTCCCATTACCTGAATTATCCACCCCCAGCTTTCTTTGCAAAACTGGGTGTATCATTGTATCAGCTGCACGATCGGGTTATCCTTAAGAATACCACGCATGGCACTCTCCAGGAACTTTCCGTGGAAGAAAGGAAATAGTTTAGACTCATACACCTATTGGAGTATCAGGGAGCAGTTTAACCTCTTATACCGGTCGGAGGATTGAGAAGCAGTTTATACTCATATACTTATCGGAGTGTTAGGAAGCAGTTTATACTCTTATACCGGTCGGAGTTTTACCGTTCTCAACTGGCTTACTCTAGCGTTATGACGCCGGCTTCAACCAAGGTCTGGATACTATTCTTTAAAGTAAAGCAGGCCTTGGTGGGATGAAGGATCCTCCTGTGGTATGCGCAGTACTTCGGATCCACAGTATTGTCAGCTTCCTCCTGGTTCGTGATCGGTGGCAGTTTGATCTTGTTATTTTTAAGGAGTGATTCGAAGATGGCTGGAACATCTTCGTCCTTGAAGGAGTACACTTTTTGAGGCTTCTGATCTGAAGTCTTCTGCTGTCTCCGGGAATGCTGTTGCGACGTTTGATTAGCATCGACAGCCGCTGCAGGTGTCTTGCCCTTACCACGGGAGGCGAAGTTCGAATTCGGATGATTAGTTGTTGATTGACTCCTCTCGGCTTTCTTCCTTCGGAGGAAGCGTTCGGCTTGTTCACCGCGCACCTTCAAGTCTTTCCAAGTGTTGGACGGTGCTGTCCCCATTGCTTCCAACACATCCAATGAAAGATTGTTGTGGCAAGTCTGGAGAATGAACTCCTCCGTGATCGGGTCCCGGCAATTCAACGCCTTGTTCTGGAACCTTTTGATGAAGGCATCGACTAACTCCCCGTCTTTCTGCTTCTCATCAAGCAACGATCCGATAGATATCTCGGTGTCGTCGTCGAAGAAATTTGTGAGGAACTTAGTCTCCATGTCGTCCCAGCTGTTTATGCTACCTGGCTTGAGGCGGCGATACCAATCGAAGGCGGCTTCGCGAAGAGTGCTAACGAATGACCGCACCATTAGAGGTTCATTACCAGAGATGACCCCCAAATGTGATTTGAAGTAAATCACATGCTGAGTGGGTGAACCCTTCCCATGAAACGGCGTGAAATTGATTAGGTTGAACTTCGCCGGATATGGGATTGATTCCCATTCTCTTGGGTATGGACAAGGAATGCCCGTTTTCTTCACCTCTTGAGCAGAAATCAATGTATTGATCTTGCTTTCGAGGTTTTTGATTTTCAGACTTTCACTCGAGTTTTCGTCAGCACGATTCTGAGGTGGAAGCGTGGTGTTGTGGCTAGCATCCTCATTGCCACCCCCTGCATTGATGGGAGGGTTATTGGCGTTATGAGTTTCATTTGCACCTGTGTCCTCATCTTCTAGATTGTTCTGGTTATGACGACTTGGTTCGCCTTGTTGGTTCCTCAATGCCTGGATTTGTTGATCATGCATCTCTCTCATAGTCTGCATGGCCATCTGCATTTCGAACTTGAAGCTCTCTTGCTATTTAGCCATGGCTTCTTTGAGCATCTTGGCCACTTGTTCCGCGCTTATCATCAGCGATTCGCGGGGTTCCCCCTCACTGGATGTTGTATTATCTGATGCGACCGCAGAGCAGGCATCCGACTCTTCACCTTCTGAAGGTACTCTTGTCCGAACCCTACCGTAAGTTCCTCGTGCGATGGCCCCAGACTACAGACGGGTTAGACGCCAAGATGCTTTTAGAATCGACTCGAGATTACCTTGTGTCGATGTCCTTTTACTGGTCATATTAGCGGTGACCCTCGGAAATTCTCCATCTTCAACCGCCGTTCTTCTTCGTTGAAAACGCCTAGGCCTTGGTTTTGGCGTTTCGGTACTGAGCCTTTCAAAAACCGAAACTCTTTCAGGGACTGTATTGTTGCATCTGCATTCAGACAATACTACCCGAATGAGTTTGGAACAAGGGCACTGGGTTTCTGTTTTTCGAGGACTCCTTTTCTTAGTTTTCCTCGTACCCCCAACACGATAGTACAACTCGTCAATTTGATCGGAGTAACCTATCATGTGTTGGCACGATTTCTCAGGTATAACGTCATCGTCATCGGACGACAACGTTTCCTTCTGAGGATGAATTGCCTTCTTTGGGCTTTCACGAGTCACGCGTCTCGATACATGCCTTTGTGGGTGTGAATTCTTAACAGGCTCCTGAACTTCAATACGCAGCGTAGTGCGCTTAGTTGCCCTGATTTCCTCGTCATGTTGGGGGTTGTGACGACCCCCAGCGTGTTGAATCGTTCGGGGCTTTTTCATTGGGCCCAAACGTTCTTGAACTAGAACTTTGCATCGTCCATCGGGAAGTGGGCCGAGGCGCTCCAAAACTGACTTCTTTCTCCTGGATGATTCTGCGTGACCTCCCGGAGTAGCCATGGGGATTGTCGGCGACTTCGTTTGGTTCGCCGAAGGTTGAACCTGCTTCGAAGGCTACAAAGGTTGCTCTTTGGCCTGAATTGCCACTTCGGACTTGGGCCTCCAGACTTTGCGGGTTGGTGGCGGCTTGCTTGCCACTTCCTTCTGCAGCTTCCTATGGGCTTCTTGGACTTAAGCCCGTGCCTGCGCTGATAGTGCGCGGCGCTTGCGAATATGCTCTTCCAGTGTTGAACGGTTCCGTTTGACATGGACCCATTCCATTGTGGGTGGCTTGGAAGAGCCGCCGTTCATTGGTTGTTGAGGCTGTTTGCCTCTCTTGTTCTTCGGACTCGCGTTATGGCGGATTCCATCTGTGGATTCCATTGCCTTCGTGAATTCTCGGGCCAAGCGTTGGCGTCGCCTTTGGCGGGCTCTCTTTGAGAGAGTCACCACACCTTTGGTGACGGAGGAATTGGCAGGAACCGGTTTGACCTGGTTGGAAATTGGAGGAATCTCGCCCGATACAGCTTTGGCATCCAGCGGGCTGAGATCTTCGTTGGTGTTTTCAACATCTTCATACCAACGAGATTTTCTCCTGGAGGAGAATTTCTTGGACTTGCGGGGGGAGGTTGATCCGGACGAGGATGACAGGTACTCCTCGAACTTCTGCTGGTCGAACTCGTATTCGACCTCCTCCACGACCGGGATTGAGATCCGCGGCTGCGACGCTCTGATCTCGGCAGCGAGATCGGTGGCTCCCACTGTGGTCGCCAGATTGTTCGCGGTGAAAATTGTAGCTTTCTTCATTGTTGATTCCATTGCTATCTTAAATAACAACTTTTTGAGTTACAAAGATCCGGTCTTTTTATAAGATCCGGTTACAATGAAAATCAAATAAAAGAAAAGAAAAGATTACAACTTTCTCCTTTTGCCGAACAAATCACGAGCTCATGTTTTACGGTCGCTCGCTTGCGTGGGTTGTTTACCTGCGCCGGGGTTTATCCGTTGACCACCGCGCGATCTAGATCTGGTCGGATCTACGCAGTACGACGGGTATTATTTCACTAAGGAAATAATAGCCGGGGGGGGGATTATTTCACCAAGGAAATAGTCGCCCAAATCTCGGGATCAAAGACCAAGCTTTGATCCGGAGTACGCTTGCGTAGGTCTGAGATCCGGTCCTCTCGAACACCTGCCTTATTTGGCGTTGACGATCGCCGAGCACCAGATCTGGATGAGTAAGTCCTCGAAGTCCCAAAGTTTAAATCTTTTTAAGTTCTGAGTCTTGAATCCTGCAGGGCTTCGCCTCTCCAAATTTTCCAACCTCACAAAATAAACCACCCTTGGCCTATTTATAGGCACCCAGATCTGTGCCTAGGCACAGATCTGGGCTGAGGTGGCTCGGCCACAAGTGGCCGGCCACCCCTGGGTGGCTCGGCCCATGCCGAGCCACCTCAGGGTGGCTCGGCTTGGGCCGAGCTACCTTGAGGTGGTTCGGTTTCGGCCGAGCCCCTCTAGGTGTTTGTCGTTTTGCCTCTTTATGCCCGTTTTTCGGTTCTGTGGTTGATTGGTTCAGATTCGATTCGTTGACCTGATTTGGCAGTAGACCCGCTTCTGAATTCGAATCCGAAACTGATCTTGATTCGATCGTGATTCATCCGAGTTCGCTCTTGTTTGGATGACTCGTTGACTCCCCGAACCGTTAGCTTGATTCCGCATGCGAATGGATGCATTCCGTTGCTCGCATACGATTCGTCGGCTTCGTAGCCTCGTTATTCTGTTTCGTCGCGTATCGTTTGGCTTCGGTGTTTGCGGGCTAACGGTCATGTTTGGATACGTCGCCCGATGGTCAGTTTGTCGATCGGCGTCGTCGAGCTGTGTTAAGGGACCCATAGGCAGTTTTATACGCCTACACCCAACTCTTTGAAGTTTCCTTGAAGCTCCAGTGCGTCAAGCTGTTTCTGGAAATCCTCTCATTTTTGATCTCGTTCTTTCGTGCGAGGATTAGATTCAGCCTCGGACGATTCAGAATGAATCTTTACAACCCTTTCTTCATCGTCTTCATCATAGTGATCTTCATCAACAGGTGAAGGTCTTCTACGCCTAGATCTTGAGGCTTGGGAATGAGTTTTCTTCTTCTTCTTTTCCTTCTCCTCATGGAGTCTCTCCACCATCACTTCCAGGCATCTGATAGACTCCTGCTGCTTCAGGATGGTTGATTGTTGCTCTTCCAGCTGCCGCAAGAGTTCTTCCTCTTTTCCTGTCATGTGAGCACTTGCTTGCTCACTCTGGTTGGTATTGGAGGGTTGAGAAGTAGCCATGGCTGAATTTTCAGGTTCTTCACCAACACTACTAGATAGACCCGCTAGTTTGCGGTAGTCTAATGGGATCATTACACCTGTAGGTGAACAAGTATGTTGGTAAACGCCCTAGCTTTCAATAAGTGCCTCTCGTAATCTGGGAGATCTTTCAAAATCAGAAGACTCCGAATCATCAGCTGAGATTTTGCTTTTACCCTTTCTGGCGATGTTGATCGTCACTTCAATGTGGTGATTCTTGGGCGCTTGTTTCTTTGGATGAAAGCATCTTCTTCTTGATGATGAGGCCATTGGCAATTCAATCAATCGTTCGAAGACTGAAGATTTATGCGTCGACTCCCCACATGGACATTGGGAAAGCATCGTAGATATGAGCTTCTCGTAGCAGCAATGTCATTGCATCTGATTCATGCTACATTTGCGCGTGAGATAATCCCAATGGTCACCATCTAGACAACCCCCAATCAATCCTGTTGTCATGGCTTTACCCGAGCGAGACCCTCTAAATGATAGAGGTTGACGACCTTGGGTAAGTTGACAAACTCCGTCATTTACATGACGAGGTTCATTGATAGGACGAGTTTGGTGAGTTCGTCTTCTCGGTCGGTTCTTAACTTGAGGTTCGTTTTCTTGATGAACCTCGGTATGAACCGCTTGTTGATTTTGTTGAACCTCTTTTTGAGGATGAGGTTCGTGTTCTGAGTCTACTAGGGTACGAGGATGAGGTCCGTCATTCGGACGTTCCTCATTCACCTGACCCTCGTCAGACTTGTTGACCTTAGGTTGATTAACCTTTGGTCGATAATGAAAACCGTCTAGCGAGACCAAAGCTCGAGCCCTACGACAAGCTTGGTTCTGACGCTAACGTTGTCGAGCAAGTCTCGTTAATAGAATAACGGGAACCTTTGCTTCAGCCAAAACTGAGCGAGGTTCGTCATCCAAAGCCATAATTTAGCTGGTAGAAGCCGAAGTTTGACTAGGTTGTTTAACAACCATTTCTTAGCCTGACGGCTAGTTTCTGGAGCCTCCTCTTTGAGGGGCTTGGACTTTTCCTCGAGACTAACTCGAGTTGAATCATCAGAAGCCACTTGGGCTGAAGTCTCATACGAGACTCAATGACACTTTCGTGCCTTCGTGGGACTAGACTTACCAGAGGAGAGGTACTCCTCGTATTTGGACTGGTCAAATTCGATGACCGGAGTTTTGACGTCCGTTCCCACAGTAATCTTGTCTGATTGCGCCACCACCATCTCGTCAGAGAGAATAGCTGCTCCCACTGTGGTCGCCATCGTCTGTAGGGTCAAAAAATTTAAGGATTTATTGATTTTCTTGTTTTAAGAAATGGGTTCGATCACTTGGTACGAAACCCTTACAATCACTCACACTCTCTCTCGATTACAGAGGAAGAGAAGATTAATTCAGCTTCTCTTTTGTTTAAGGTGGGTTCTAGGTGGCAAAAGGATGCTTTCCCCGATGCTTGAGTCGAGCTTGCCTCCCGTTGATAATCAGACCAAGATCGCTAGAGCTTCCGACCTTTGTTAACCGGATGGAATCGAGGTTCGTACTCCGGATCGACGTGCAGAAACTTTAATCTCTGATGCTTCTCTAAGTCCAAGCTTGAAAATCTCCAATTAACTGGTAATCAACCCCTTTCTCTGTAGCCATCGATGGCTATTTATAGGAGTTTGATCACGTAATTGACGTGCTATAATCGTGGAGCCGTGGGCGTAACTGTTGTGCTGAACTTGTAGAGTCGTGGCGTAACTGACTCCTGGAATTTAGCCCACGTGGCTGACTGAGTCTTTATGACCATTACAGCCTGATTTAATGCGGGTGACGAACTTCACTACGTTGGCAAACCTCATGACAGGCATGAGTCGACTCAACCTGATGAGTTGACTCATGTACATGAGTCGACTCACAGGCTGAAAACTGGATGCTTCGATTCTTCGATTCGCCGCCTCGTTCCACGCTTCAACCTACGTTCCACTGTGTTGTTTTACACCTTTATTCTCAAGTTACCAATGACGAGCTTTGAACCCTGTATCCACTAGTGAACCTCGTATCCAATGACGAGCTCCGAGTCTCGTAGATCTGTTTCATTCAATAGTGAACTCTATCTATCAATGTTGAGTTTAGCTGCGTGGCGACTCTCGTTCTCTAGGTTGATCTTTTCTAAACAACGAACCTCCTTTCTGATTGAAAAGGGGTTTGTTTCCATGAACCTTCTTTTCACTTTTTCAAATTTTGGCATTTTTAATGCCTACAATTATATCCGATTGATTAAAAACCCTAAACAATCCCTTACTTAGGTGTAATAACATGGATGGCAAAGTGGTAATTAACCAAGCCCAAACTCCACAGGAATTCATGCAAACAGAAACTCAAACGAACCAGGAAACCATCAATAAGTCGACTCATGTGCATATATGAGTCGAATCATAACACATGGGTCAACTCATGACAAGCATGAGTCGACTGTCAGAAACTTTTGACAAAACTATTGGGTTTCGTGAGTCGACTCATGCAACTCATGACAGGCATGAGTCGACTCAACCTGATGAGTTGACTCATGTACATGAGTCGACTCACAGGCTGAAAACTGGATGCTTCGATTCTTCGATTCGCCGTCTCGTTCCACGCTTCAACCTGCGTTCCACTGTGTTGTTTTACACCTTTATTCTCAAGTTACCATGAGAATCATCTATCCTCAAGCTTCCATGAGGATCGCTAAGTTCCAAAGAGAAGATACACATGTATCACCCGCGGTCTCATTGCGGAGTGCCAACTAACCCACTCAAGCATCCAAACTATCATTAAATGCAATATGCGTCACTCTTAATCATGACAAATGCAAAGTATAAGGTACGTACCTCCAAATGCTTATGTGTGCTCAAATCCAATACGTGTACCCTCGTACACAACACACGTGTATCGATGTATGATTTGTACTTCATTTGTGAGATCAAAACATGTGAGAAAAGAACAAGGTTCGCAAAAATGCCCAGACCAGTCGACCGATCATGTTCCATCGGTCAACTGATGGCTTGCACAAATCGTGCACAAGTGCCTTGATCGGTCGACTGGTGGTCCATGATCAGTCGACCGACCAGAGTCGAAAAATTTAAGGATTGATTGATTTTCTTGTTTTAAGAAATGGGTTCGATCATTTGGTACGAAACCCTTACAATCACTCACACTCTCTCTCGATTACAGAGGTAGAGAAGATAATTCAGCTTCTCTTTAATTTAAGGTGGGTTCCAGGTGGCAAAAGGATGCTTCCCCCGATGCTTGAGTCGAGCTTGCCTCCCGTTGACGATCAGACCAAGATTGCTAGAGCTTCTGACCTTTGTTAACCGGATGGAATCAAGGTTCGTACTCCGGATCGACGTGTAGAAACTTTAATCTCTGATGCTTCTCTAAGTCCAAGCTTGAAAATCTCCAATTAATTGGTAATCAACCACTTTCTTTGTAGCCATCGATGGCTATTTATAGGAGTTTGAGCACGTAACCAACGTGCTATAATCGTGGAGCCATGGGCGTAACTGTTGTGCTGAACTTGTGGCGTCGTGGCGTAACTGACTCCTGAAATTTAGCCCACGTGGCTGACTGAGTCTTTATGACTGTTACAGCCTGATTTAATGTAGGTGACGAACTTCACTACGTTGGCGAACCTCGTCCTTGATGTCAAGCCTCACAGCATGGCGAGCCTCGTCTTTGATGTCGAGCCTCGCTGCGTGGCAAGCCTCGTCTGTTTCTTTAATAATGAGCTTCGTCTTCACTGACGAGCTTTAAGTCTGATGACAAGCTTTGTTTTCATTGACAAACTTCACCTCCGATGATGAACTCCGAACCTCGTATCCAATGATGAGCTTTGAACCTCGTTTCCAATGACGAGTTTCATCTTTGATGTCAAGTCTCACTTCTAATGATTAGATTTGAACCTCGTTTGTAATGACGAGCTTCACATCTTGTTTCCAACGACAAGCTTTGTTGTTTAAGACGAGGTTCATCATTGTAATAACCCTCGTCATGCTCGTTATGAGCTTCAACATTCTAATGCCAAATGATTAGCCAATGATCTATGAAGATCCATGAGAGTGGAGGAGAGATAGGCTTTTTCATTAGCCTCTCAATCTCTTCACACCTTCATGTTGATCATGCCTATTTATAGGCTTAGGAGTATTATGAAGTGAGTTAATGGGCTTTAACTCCCTTTAAATAAGGGAGTTAATGGTCATTAACTCCTATTTAAATGGATGAGTTAGTGGTCATTAACTCTCCTTAAAGGGGTGAGTTATTGGTCATTAACCCTCATTTAATGTAGCCCTTTGAAACGGTGTCTGACGAAGTTCGTTTGCCAGACGAGGTTTGCCCGCCTGACGAGGTTCGTTTGCCAGACGAGGTTCATCCACCTGACAAGGTTCGTTCACTTTGCTATATCTTTGGTGAGCTTAACTGCGGCTTTGTCTTCGGCGAACTTCATCTTCAATGGCGAACTTCATTTCTAGGTGAACTTCGTCTTTTGATGGGTAAGGTGTTGTTTGTCCTATTGAACTGAGACAAACTTCATGATCTGAGGCTCCAGGTTCGTCGTTGTGATGACCCTCGTCGTGCTTGTAGTGAGGGTTGACTCTCCTTCGTTTCTTGGCACTTTTTAGTGTCTACAAAACCCCCTTTAAAGTTTTCTGACCCAAATTGGGTTGTATGGGTCTGGAATACTTTGAACTCTCTTGGTTGTGGCGAGCTTGTCTTATACGACGAACTTGGCCTCTTGGCGAGCTTGGCCTCTTAGTAAGCTTCAATGCTCCGGGGTGAACTTCATCAAACTCATGTGGGACTGACAATCAAGACTTAGGATTTTTAGCAAATCCTCAGCTATCAACGGACTTAATTTGTCTTTACCAACTACCGTTTGAGTTGGCCTAGTCATGCTTTTACCCTTAGCATGGTAAGTTGTCGAGAAGTTTCTCTTAGACTTAATACTAAGATTTCTTCTCTATCCTTAGCCGTTCAAGGCATTAGATTAAGTGTTGGAGTTTGGTTGTGTCGTTCAATATAACAACTAAACCTGGTATTTTGAAAGTGAGGCTCATCACATGGTAGGCCTGCTGGGATGATGTAGTATCGTTGATGAATAGTGACTCATCGCATGGTAGGTCACTATTTGGAAACAAGGGGGAAGATAGGGGCTCATCGCTTGGTAGCCCACTATCGATGAACAACGTCATTTGCGGGAATGACGGTGTGGAAATGATCAAGTCATTCAGTGACATGGGAGTATAATGACTTTGATCGGGACAGAGGCACATCACATGGTAGGCCAATATCATAAACAACGTCATTTGTAGGAATGACGGTGTGGAAATGATCAAGTCATTCAGTGACATAGGAGTATAACGACTATGATTTGAATAGTGACACATCACGTGGTAGGCCACTATTTTCAATCGTTCTAAGGAGATAGAACATTCAAAAAAGATTAAATAGTGAATCATCGCATGGTAGATCACTATTTTGATCGAAAGACAAGTAGGGACTCATTGCATGGTAGGTTGCTACTTGACGGGGTTGACTATCAGAGGTAATTGTTAACGTGATAGCATTTTGTAGACCTGCCATCCTATTAGAGAGGATTGGTGAGTAAATTTGAAGGAAGTGACTATCATAGGTAATCATTAACATGATAGTTTTGTGGTCCCATCATCCTATTGAAGAGGATTGGCGAGGAAATTTGGAGGAAGTGGCTATCAGAGGTAATCATTAACATGATAGTATTTTGGTAAGGGGCCAGATGCTCACATCAGACTTCGGATTCACCTTGGAGTTGATTTATGATGAGCTTCAACTCATCATGGCTCCGCCAAAAAGCTCAAGGTAGTACATGGTTTTGCAGAGAAATCATGACTACCCCCACTCCAGCGATAGCTGTAAATCAGGATTGAAGGATAAATACTCCTACATCCAATAAGGCTTGGATCTTATCCTTCAGGGTGTAGCATTTAGAGGTGGGATGATGAACCATCCTGTGGTACGGACAGTAATTGGGATCATCCGTTCTTAACATCTCCTCAGGTCGCATCGATTCTGGGGGCTTGATCTTTCTCGTCTTGATCAAGGATTCGAAGATTAGGACGACTTGCTCATCTTGGAAGTCGTACTTCTGCTAAAAGTGGCTATCCGAAGATTTGTGTAACGCCTCGCCCCGGAATCCCAGAGTCGGTACGCTATTAGATCTGATGGACTGACCTCACAAACAATGTACTTGCTCAAATAGGTGCAAGTAAATAGATGCAACTCGTCGTGATGCATATCCTCATCGCACCCCAAGAAACTTTCTCAGCTCCTTTCCAATTCCATTGAACTTGAACTAAAGATTGGTCATCATCTCCTTGAAAATCACATGGCTCTTCAGCATCTGGCCTTTTGAGTATGCTTTCAACCTGTTCTCCTTGGCGAACAAGCTCTTTCCAAGTTTGGGTCTTCACCGCTCCAATCTTGGATAAAATATAGATCGATAGGTTATTGCGACACATCTCGATCAACGTACTTTCAGAGATTTGATCACGGCAATGTAGCGACCGATTTCTAAATCTTTTGACAAAGTTACTGACAAACTCTGTCTTCTTCTGCTTTTCAGTTAGGAGGGTGGCCATAGATACTTCTGTATCATCGTCGAAGAATCTGGCCAGAAAGAGCCTTTCCATGTCCTTCCAGCAAGTGATGGATTCAGGCTCCAGTCTGTGAAACCATTCAAAAGCGACCCCCTTGAGGGTACTAATGAAAAGTCGAGTCATAATGGGACCATTCCTCACAATGTGTCCAGTCTGCGCCTGGAAATAGTAGATGTGTTGGGTCGGAGACCCTTTGCTATCGAACTGCAGGAGGCCGAGTGGCTTGAACTTTGGAGGATAAGGGACAGAGTCCCATTTGGCAGGTGTCACGTCCCGCTTCCCAAAATACCCGGGAATCGTAACGTGAATAAGTCCGCAACGTATTAGATTGAAAAAAATATACACTATCATTTTTTTTCTTTTTTTTTCTTCTCAATCCAACACGCTAAGCGTCTGGAAATAAATACAATGCAAACTCACAGGTCTCCAATCACAATTAGCAAGAATATAATGAACAACACAGAATGAAATAATACATATCATAAAAAAAATATCATCCAAGACATAATATTTGGGTCAAACATGCCCTTATACGAATTGAACAAATGAAATACTAGAGAGATAAAATACACTGATCAAGCGAAATGGAAAGAACTACAAAATAACTGGAACCATCAACTAATAAATGAAAAGAATAGGCTTCGACTCCTTCTTCTGCTCCGTCTACAAGGCACTCCTGCTGAGATTCCTCTGGCTCCTGGTGAACCTGTTCTTCCTCTAAGTCTGACGAACACCAGAGAAAACAGGTGTACGTCAGCGTGTATGGCACACGTCAAGACCCCACAAAAACAAATAGAGCGAACAAAAACCCAAGCAGAAAACGATACGGTAACAGAAATGACAAAAGAACGTACAACAGAAAATCTGACAAAATCAACATGCGAAAACACTACTAAAAACATGATAAACATAAAGCATCCAAAATCGATCAGGTAACGAGATCATGCAGCTAGCGATCAGTCTAATCATCCAAGTAATAAGGGCATACAATAGATGGAATTAATACCTAAAAATCTACAACAAGAGACGTAGTACGTCGAGCGAAATAATCCAAACAAAGAAACCCTCATGTATATACCATATGTCTCAAATTGTAGATAATTAAATATTAATCCCAATCTATGTATGAAAAGAAAATAACTAGCCATCCTATCACAACTCACTGGTCCCTATCTCACCCAGAGTCAACGTTCATATTCTCGGATAACCCGTTGTTCACAAAATCATCTACGCACAACGTTCACTACCCCCTTAGACCCACCCCAGTGCTACACAGGAATTACACTGGTGCGAGCTTGGAAATAATCAACAATCACATATCACTGTACCTCAGACCCACCACAAGGCTACACAGGAATATCGTTGGTACGAGCCTGGAAATAATCAACAATCACATATCACTGCACCTCAGACCCACCGCAACGCTACACAGGAATATCGTTGGTGCGAGCCTGGAAATAATCAACAATCACATATCACTGCACCTTAGACCCACCCCAACGCTACATAGGAATATCGTTGGTGCGAGTCTAGTAATAATCAACAATCACATATCATTGTACCTCAGACCCACCCCAACGCTACACAGGAATATCGTTGGTGTGAGCCTGGTAATAAACATCAAACACATCCAACAACATGAACCAAGACTTTCTCATCCCAAGTCCAAGTCAACAACTCATATCTCACGGGTCACTACGGTCAAGCCATACTCACGATTCTCAACTATAACAGGGTATAAATGCAATGAATATTATGTAACAGTGTCATGAATCATGAACAGGAAACGTGAACAACTACAAAAACACGTGCAAGACGGAACTATAACTATCAAATAATTACGCATGAAATCTCGTAATTTCCAATCGTCATGATCATAAATTTATTTATTCCAAAAATTCTTTTAAAAATTCTTTCTCGTTATATTAATTCAAAACTAACCCCTTTTTCAAAATCAACTTCTTTTCTTATAATAATAATTTTAAAATAAATCTAAAAATATTCTTTTTTTGAAAGGCACCTCATAATTAATATCGTTCATCAACAAACTCACGCAGGCAATTACATATCTATCACTCCCCGCTTCCGAAAATACTCAGGAATCGGAACGTGAACAAGTCCGCGACGTATTAGATTAAGAAGAAATATACACTATTATTTTTTTCTTTTCTTTTCTTCTTAATCTAATACGCTAAGTGTTAAATACGTAAATCTCAATCACAGGTCCCCGATCACAATAGCAAGAATATAAAGACAATCCAGAATAAGAGATAAACATATCATCCATAGTAGATCATCCCAGATATAAAAATATAGGTCAAATATACCCTTATTACAAAAATGGTCTAACTAGGAATAAAAACACATAGTCTATGATAAAAAAAAAATACAGGTAAAATAACTAAATCCATCATCAAACTAAGGACAATACTATAAAGAGTGCTAATGTTTATCAGCTACTACCGCAAAGAAAAACACGTCTAGGATTCAGTTTGATCTTCCACTTCATCGGAAGGACATTCCGGCTGGGCATATACTGGCTCGGCTGCATCATCGAACTGAACCTGTTCCTCTCCTAAGTCTGACGCACACCAGAGAAAACTGGTGTACGTCAGCGTGTATGGCACATGGCAAGATCTCACATGAACAAATAAAATGGTCTAACGACCTAGGCTATAGCAATAATAATACCAACAAGAAAGACAATGATACATGCAACTGGAAATCTAATAGTAACATACAGCTATGCGAATACAATAACTGAGTCAAATACTAACCAACCTAAGCTCAGTGGTCCACATCTCGCACAGAGCCAACGCTCCTGTCATCGGATAACTGACTGTTCACAAACCCCTTACGTGCATCTAATCCCGCTACATATGCGGCCAAGGGACTACACATAAACCGTTTTCTGCCTGGTCCGAACTCATGCAAAACTCGGGTGATGAAACGATTCCACCAACTAAAGTGATGTACACACTTCACTTTAGCCCTACAAACCAACCCCAATGGCGACACCAACCACTAGCGCGAGCCTGGAAGATAAATCAACAGTCTTATCCGATCACATGAACACTGACTTCCCCATCCTAACTCTTCTCGTTTTTCTAAGTTAATCATAATCTCATTTAAAAACTCGGGTTCACCGCCTAACCAGTCAACACACTCACACATGTCACTAAGTCTGTTCATGATGCACAAGGCTACTAAATCATGAACTACTAAGGTTCTTAACATGTTAACAGATCATGAGTAAAGAATGACATGTTAAACATGATTAAATAGGTTTATGAAGCAGAAATGAGAACTATAATGAACAACTGATATGTTGAAGCAGGGTGGTGGGCGGGACAGGAAGGAGCCTCTGAACAACACAACCTGATGAACCGCGTTAAATATTATTTCTGGCGTCTTTGAGTTTATGTTATGAGCGTGCTCGGCCGGTTTTACCTACTATTGGATTTGAACCAATTCCACTGTGCCGAGATGTGAGGTGCAGGTGGTGATGATCACCCCGGGGTATGCGCTAGCGCCCTTGACGGGCACTCCAGGACCCGCCAACGCTCGTGAAAACCCAGGGCTTAACAGCGCCTCCATTCATCCGACCGGACGGATCCCGGCTATCTGAAAAAGGCATCCTGAAACGGAGGATCACGAAATGCAAGAAGGGGCGAACCAAGCGCTTGCAAACAAATACTATAGCATGAATACGTACATAAGGAGCTTCATCACTACAAGAATATCCAAACTTCTCATACCAGTTATTTGTACTTAAGTATTCTCTAATATAATAACATGGTAAAAGAAAACTAGAAACCGATGTCGTTTTGCACATGAAATGTCGCGCTCTACGACGATCAGTCATACTATCATAAATAATAAATATTCTTTTTCCAAAATTATTCTTTAAAACTATTTCTCATAATAACTGATTTAAAACAAATATATATATATATATATATATATTCTTAATTCCTTTCTGCATAAAAATAATATTTTCCTATTTTATAAATTACCTTAATTAATTCCTTTTTTATAAAATTTCGTAAATTCAAACTTTAATACATAACTTGTCATTTCATGTTCGAAATTCTTAAAAATTCAATTAACAACATTATTAATCTAATTTTCACGGTGCGCTCGCAATCATCATTCCACGCAGATATTCAAAAATACGTATTAACCAAAATAATAATTTAAACATATTAAATCATCATACTAACAACAATATTACCACAAAATAATTTATCTATATCTAATCATCATAATAACACGATATTAATCATTAATTAAAAGCAAGATGGATGCGAGATCTTACCTCGGTGTATTCTTCGAACGTGTCGGCGTCAGCGTGCAGATCAGATCCGACGTGGGAGCACGACGTCGGGAAGAGCTCCGGCAAGGGCTGCGGCGATGGGGCAGTGAAGAACTCGGCAGCGGCGTGGTCGAGTAGGCGTCGCTGGAGGTTGGGCAGCGACGGATCTGGCGGACTCAGGTCTTGGCTTGGGATGGAGCTCGAGGAGGCGGATCTGGCTGCTGGAAAAATGACGGCGGTCGGTGTCGAAGGAGGGTACTGGACGAGGGGGAGGCACTGGTCGGGTCTAAGAAGGCGGTGGACGAGGTTGCGGCAGGTCGGGGTTCGACGGAGGCGGCAGCAAAGAGCTGTGGCGATGGTTTGGGCGCATAGCTAACGGGATCTGGTGGTCGGAGTTGAGGAGGAACGGGTGGCGGGGTTTGTGGTCGGGCCGTCGGCGTGGGGTTGGCCGTGAAGTTGTGCAGGCGGTGGTGGGCATGGCCGGAGGCGAGAGGGTGGTGGAGACGGGTCTGGTGTGGGTTCTTTGGTGGATGAAGGAGAGAAGAGGGGATGGGTTTCTTTGGGGGTGAACTGATGGAGAGAGAGAACAAAGGGAGAGATGTGATGGTGATTTGAAAGAGAAAAAATTAGAGAGAGAGAAGGATTTGATTACTGTAGATATATTTAGTATGATTTTGAACGTGATTGTTGGAGAGTATATTTGATATGTTTTTAAATTTTGGAATTTTGAGAATGGGAGAAAATGGAAAGAATAATTTGTGGCTGGAGAAAATCATAGGGAGTGATTTGAGGGAATGAATGGGAAGAGAGAGAGAGTACAGGGATTAGAGTTAGGGTAGGTATTTAACAAAAATAATTATTAAAATAATTATTACGGGTACTTAAAAAATTAACTAATTACAGAATAATTATCTACAAATAAAAACGTACATGTTGTGCTATTACAACGATTGATACGAAACTAAAGAAACAATACTGTAAATTATACAATTAAACAAGATTAATTAAATAAAAAAATTATAATTACTTATTTTTAGAATCAAATAATTATGGGATAATTATATACATAGTAAAACATAACTGTTGTGCTAATATGACAACTGATACGTAATAATTGAAATGATACAATAATTCACACAAATAGTACGTAATTAAAAATTCAACATAATACATAAAATAATACGTAACGGTAATAATAATACAACGTATTATTTAAAATAATACATAATAGTACCGAGAACACAACAGATTAATTCAGAAAAAAATTTTACCGCTCAAAATAAATTTATAGATATTAAAATCATTTATATAAATATAAAATTTGGATTTTAAATCATAAAAATTATAGAAAATTAACAAAAATACAAATACTCTTCTAAAAATAATAATTAAATATTTAAAATAATAGAAAACTATTTTAACTAGTATTAAATTTTACGGTCATTACATCCTACTCCCCTTAAAACAAATTCCGTCCTCGGAATTAAAATGACAAGGACGAAATAAAAAGATTGATTCAATCTAACTCATATAAGGTTCAAAATATATTGCTTATCCATAAATGAGAAAAGTCATGCAAGGCGATTTAAAATAAGATACAAGATATGACAGCTAAGATTCATGAAATAAATGAGGGTATCTCTGCCGCATCTCAGACTCAGTTTCCCAAGTCGACTCTCCGGGAGAATCCGGGTGCCACATCACACGAACAAGCGTGACTATCTTGTTCCGGAGGGTCTTCTCCCTTCGGTCCAGAATCGCCACTGGCTGCTTCTCGTATGTCAAATCGGATCGTACCTTAATCTCCGAGAAATCTACGATATGACTCGGATCTCCGACGCATTTTCGCAACTGAGAAACGTGGAATACGTTATGCACTCCAGCCAGGGCGGGTGGTAATGCAAGTCGGTACGCTACTTCTCCCACTCTCTCCAATACGTCGAAAGGCCCCACATATCGCGGACTCAACTTCCTACGCCTTCCAAAGCGAATGGTGCCTCGATTAGGGTAAATCTTTAGGAACACATGATCTCCTGGCTAAAACTCCAAATGCCGACGCTTCACGTCTGCCCAATGCTTGAATCTATCATGTGCTATACGAAGTCGCTCCCGAATGATCCTGACTGTATCAACTGATCTCTCAATCAACTCTGGCCTAAATCTCCCGCTCACCAACATCATCCTAACTCAAAGGAGAGCGGCACTTCCTACCATACAATGCTGCAAAAGGGGCCATTCCAATACTAGCCTGGAAGCTATTGTTGTATGCAAACTCCACCAAATGCAAGTGATCTTCCCACGACCCGTGGAAGTCAAGCATACAAGCTCTGAGCATATCCTCCAAAATCTGAATAGTCCTCTCTGATTGTCCATCGGTCTGGGTATGATAAGCTGTGCTGAAACTGAGACTGGTCCCCAGACTCGACTACAAACTCTTTCAGAACTCTGAAGTAAATCGGGTATCGCGATCCGAAACGATGCACACTGGAACTCCATGCAATCGCACGATCTCCTGCAATACTAAAGATTTACTAACCCTCTTGGAAAGGAACTCATTGAAATATATAGAGATAAATATTTACCTCCATATATCTCTGAGCAAGATGCTCCATCGACTGTCCCACTCGGAAGGGAATGAAATGAGCCGATTTGGTTAATCTACCTACGATCACCCAAACAGCATCATTTTTTCTAGTGCTCCGAGGTAAGCCAGTGACGAAGTCCATGGTGACATGCTGCCACTTTCATTCCGGAATGGGCAACGGCTGTAAAAGACCTGCGATACGTCGATGCTCTGCCTTCACCTGCTGACATACAAGGCACTTAGCCACACTACGAGCCACATCTCTCTTCATACCACACCACCAAAAATTCAGCTTCAGATCCTTATACATCTTCGTACCTCCAGGGTGAATAGAATATGGTGAACTATGAGCTTCCCACAATATCTCCTCTCGAATATCTCCTCCTGGTACACAGATACGACTCCCAAATCGTAAGGATCCATCCTCATGAACAATAAACTCTGGTCGAAGACCAGCCACTGCTAACTCTCTGCACTTCTGAAGAAATGGATCATCTGCTTGAGCTACCTTGATTCGCTCGACCAGTGTCGATTGAATCTGAAGATTCATCAAAGAAGCAGTGACTCCTAGAAGAAGAACTTCTATACTCATATCTCTCACTTCCTACTGAACTCTCCACTGAGCCGTGAGGGTCATGATTACCGACAAACGACTCAAAGCATCTGGTACCACATTGACCTTACCAGGGTGATACTGAAGGTCAATGTCATAATCCGCCATCATCTCTAACCATCAACATTGCCTCATGTTGAGGTCCTTCTGAGTAAATATGTACTTCAAGCTCTTGTGGTCAGTGAACACCTTCACTTGCTCTCCCAACAGATAATGCCTCCAAAGCTTAAAGGCAAAAATCACAGCTGCCAACTCAAAGTCGTGGGTAGGATAATTCTGCTCATGCTTCTTCAACTAACAAGAAGCATATGCTACCACATGACCATCCTGCTGAAGAACGCATCCCAATCCTCTACCTGATGCATCGCAAAACACCTCAAAGTTCCCACTCTTATCTGGTATCGTCAAGACCGGGGCCGAAATCAGTCGAGACTAACTCCTCAAACGCCTGGTCACAAGCATCAGACCAGACAAAAATAATATCCTTCCTCGTAAGTCGTATCATTGGCTCCGTAATCTTTGAAAAATCTCTGATGAAGCGACGGTAGTAACCAGCTAATCCCAGGAAACTCTTAATATCAGACACCGACTTAGGGGTAGACCAATCCTTTACTGCAGATACCTTCTCCGGATCCACTGATATGCCATCTCCTGACACTACGTGTCCCAGAAACACAATACGATCCAGCCAGAACTGGCACTTACTATACTTGGCAAATAGCCAATTCTCTCTCAAGGTCTTCAACACGTATCGCAAATGCTCTGTATGCTCCACCTCACTCTTAGAGTACACCAAGATACTATCAATAAACACTTCCACAAACTTGTCTAGCACATCACATCATAGAATACTAGATTCATCAGATTCATGAATGTCACTGGCGCATTAGTTACACCAAACGGCATCACTAAAAATTCATAATGTCCATATCTCGTCTGGAACGCAGTCTTGGGGACATCAGAATCCTTAACCTTCACATGGTGATACCCGTTCCACAAATCCAGCTTAGAAAATACTCTCGATCCTCCCAATTGATCGAAGATATCATCGATACGGGGAAGTGGATACTTATTCTTCACTATCACCGCATTCAACTCCCGGTAGTCGATGCACGTCCGCTTGGATCCATCCTTCTTTCCCACAAGCAACACAGGTGCTCCCCAGGCCGATACACTGGGTCGAATCAACCCTCTCTGCAAAAGATCATCCAACTGAGTCTGAAGCTCGGCCAACTCAGCCAGAGGCATACAATAAGGGGTCTTGGAGATCAACGCAACTCCAGGCTTCAAATCTATGGAAAACTCAATCGCTCGATCCGTTGGCATTCCGTAAATATCATCGGGAAACACATCTTCAAATTCTCAAACTACAACTAGCTTCTCGGATTCCACTTGCATTGCAACTAACGTCGCCTTCTTCGGTCTAGCTCTGTACTCCACAGGTCTGGCCGATGTACTGCCACTAGTGAACTCAAATCTTAGGTGATCCGGTATCTCGAATACTACACTCTAACGGCGACAATCAATGGTGGCAAAGAACGACCCTAACCAATCCATCCCAAATACTACATCAAAACTCGGCAAATCAATCACCAGAAAGTCTGCAAAGAGTTCCATCTCGCAAATAACCACAGGGCATGCTTCATAACCACTGGATGCTACTAAGACCCCACTACCAGTGTTGATATTCCAGCCTGTAGTCAAAGGAGTTATAGGAAGAGAATGGACACTCGCAAATCGACGAGACAAGAAACAATAGGAGGCTCCAGAATCAAAGAGCGATAAAGCAGGAACGGAAGAAACAAGAACCTTGCCTATTATAGGAGGATGTAAATGCAACTAACTTAGTATTCATAAACAATCATATCATGGTATTATTATGTAATGCTAAATAAGGAAGTTCATATGCAAATAAGACTAAGATAAACAATTCTTACCAGTGATAACCTGGTCATTCGCCTCAGCTTCTACTGCTAACATCATAAACATCTGTCACCGAGGTTGTTGTCTGTGTGCCTCCTGATATACCTGTTGCTGTGGGGGAAGTGGCCCTGCTCGAGGATAAGATCTATGCTGAGGCGGTGCTACCGGGGCTGGTCGAGATGGAGCTGGAAGAGCTGCCCGAACTAGAGGTGGGGGCAAACGAGCCTGCTGCTACTGAGGACAGTCCCGACTGATATGACCAGGGGACCCGTAGGTGAAGCACAAACAAAGATGCCTAGGACAATCCTGCTGAATATGCCCGGCATGGCTACAATAGGAACACTTCACCGAAGGTTGGCTCTGAAACTGCACTCCAGGACGCTGATAAGTGTGAGCCTGCTGAGATAGCTGATGCTGGGAATGCTGCTGCCTCTGCGGAGCCTGCTGCTGCTGTCTCGGAGGGGGACGCTCGACATTCCGGACCGGAGCTGCTGGTGTCCTGCTCTGAATCATGTAGAGTCTTCAGGTTCCTTATGCACGCTCTTAATCTCGCGTGCTGCATCCAGTACCGCATCATGGGTTGCCAAAGCTCTACCTGTAAGAACCATCCTAATAAACTTGTCCAGACCCTTCTGGAACTGATGCCTCCTAATCATAGGGTCTGTAACCAAATGGGGAGCATATCGGCTCAAAGAAGAAAACTCGGCCTCCTACTCATCAACTGTTCGCCCTCCTTGCTTGAGCTCAACAAATCTTCGTAGGAGCTCATCCCGAGCTGACTGAGGAAAATATTTCCTGTTGAAGCGCTCGGTGAATGTCTCCCATAGGATGGGCCTTTCCAGATGAGTCTTCTCTGTAGTCCACCAAATCCGAGCGGTGTCGGTGAGCTGAATATCCATAAAGTCCACCCATTCAGCATGGGGGATGCGGGTCACCGTGAGAATAGTCTCAGTGACCTTGAGAAACTCCTCTGCTGCTAAAGGTCCCTCGGCACCAAAAAAGGAAGGAGGCCGCATATATCGAAACTCTCTAACTCCAGACTCTGCATGAGGGGGAGGCTGGTGCTGAGGCTCCTTGTGTAGCTGTCCCGCCAAGTGCTGCTGATTGGTGACCAATCCCTGAATCATTTCCAGAAGTTGGTTTGGATCCACTTCGGGCTGCGGGGTACTGCTACTAGATGGGTTACTAAAACCGCGAGTACCCACCATGGTTCTGAAGAAAAACGAGGATCAAAGAATTAGGGTTAAAATCAAAACAATATATTAGAAAATAGGAGCTAAAACATAGTTATTAAGATAATAGTATAAGAACTTAATTATAGTCTTACGGATGAAATATGATATGTATCTAAATTATCTACTATATTCTTACTAGTGAGGACTCGGGACCGGGACCTGCATGGGCCACCACTAAAACCTGTCACGCCCCGCTTCCGAAAATACTCAGGAATCGGAACGTGAACAAGTCCGTGACGTATTAGATTAAGAAGAAATATACACTATTATTTTTTTTCTTTTTCTTTTCTTCTCAATCTAACACGCTAAGCGTCAAATACGTAAATCTCAATCACAGGTCTCCAATCACAATAGCAAGAATATAAAGACAATCCAGAATAAGAAATAAACATATCATCCATAGTAGATCATCCCAGACATAAAAAATGGGTCAAACATACCCTTATTACAAAAATGGTCCAATTAGGAATAAAAAAACATAGTCTATGATAAAAGAAAATACTGGTAAAATAACTAAATCCATCATCAAACTAAGGACAATACTATAAAGAGTTCTAATGTTTATCAGCTACTACAGCAAAGAAAAACACGTCTAGGCTTCAGTTTGATCTTCCACTCCATCGAAAGGACATTCCGGCTGGGCATACACTGGCTCGACTGCATCATCGAACTAAACATGTTCGTCTCCTAAGTCTGATGCACACCAGAGAAAACAGGTGTACGTCAGTGTGTATGGCATAAAGCAAGATCTCACATGAACAAATAAAACGGTCTAACGACCCAGGCCATAGCAATAATAATACCAACAAGAAAGACAATGATACATGCAACTGGAAATCTAATGGTAACATACAGTTATGCGAATACAATAACTGAGTCGAATACTAACCAACCTAAGCTCAGTGGTCCACATCTCACACAGAGCCAACGCTCCTGTCATCGAATAACTGACTGTTCACAAACCCCCTACGTGCATCCAATCCCGCTACACATGCGGCCAAGGGACTACACATAAACCGTTTTTTGCCTGGTCTGAACTCAAGCAAAACTCGGGTGACGAGACGATTCCACTAACTAAAGTGATGTACACACTTCACTTTAGCCCTACAAACCAACCCCAGTGGCGACACCAACCACTGGCGCGAGCCTGGAAGATACATCAATAGTCTTATCCGATCACATGAACACTGACTTCCCCATCCCAACTCTTCTCATTTTTCTAAGTTAATCATAATCTCATTTGAAAACTCAGGTTCACCACCTAACCAGTCAACACACTCACACATGTCACTAAGTTTGTTCATGACGCACAAGGCTACTAAATCATGAACTACTAAGGTTCTTAACACGTTAACAGATCATGAGTAAAGAATAGCATGTTAAACATGATTAAATAGGTTTATGAAGCAGTAATGAGAACTATAATGAATATGAAATATATAAACAAATACTATAGCATGAATACCTACATAAGGAGCTTCATCACTACTAGAATATCCAAACTTCTCATACCAGTTATCTGTAATTAAGTATTCTCTAATATAATAACATGGTAAAAGAAAATTAGAAACCGATGTCGTTTTGCACATGAAATATCGCGCTCTACGATGATCGGTCATACTTTCATAAATAATAAATATTCTTTTTCCAAAATTATTCTTTAAAACTATTTCTCATAATAACTGATTTAAAACAAATATATATATATATATATATATATTCTTAATTCCTTTCTGCATAAAAATAATATTTTCCTATTTTATAAATTACCTTAATTAATTCCTTTTCGATAAAATTTCATAAATTCAAATTTTAATACATAACTTGTCATTTCATGTTCAAAATTCTTAAAAATTCAATTAACAACATTATTAATCTAATTTTCACGGTGCACTCGCAATCATCATTCCACGCAGATATTCAAAAATAAGTATTAACCACAATAATAATTTAAACATATTAAATCATCATACTAACAACAATATTACCAAAAAATAATTTATCTATATCTAATCATCATAATAACACGATATTAATCATTAATTAAAAGCAAGATGGATGCGAGATCTTGCCTCGGTGTATTCGTCGAACGTGTCGGCGTTGACGTGTGAGATCAGATCCGACGTGGGAGCATGACGTCGGGAAGAGCTCCGGTAAGGGCTGCGACGATGGGGTAGCGACGAACTCGACAGCGGCGTGGTCGGGTCGGCATCGCTGGAGGTTGGGCAGCGACGGATCTGGCGGACTCGGGGCTTGGCTTAGGGCGGAGCTCGAGGAGGCGGATCTGGCTGCGGGCAAAACGACGACGGTCGGCATCGAAGGAGGGTGCTGGACGAGAGGGAGGCGCTAGTTGGGTCTAAGAAGGCGGCGGATGAGGCTGCGGTTGGTCGGGGTTCGACGGAGGCGGCAGCGAGGAGCTGTGGCGATGGTTTGGGCGTGTGGCTAATGGGATCTGGTGGTCGGAGTTGAGGAGGAGCGGGTGGCGGGGTTCGTGGTCGGGCCGTCGGCGTAGGGTTAGCCGTGAAGTTGTGCAGGCGGTGGTGGGCGTGGCCGGAGGCGAGAGGGTGGTGGAGACGGGTCTGGTGTGGGTTCTTTGGAGGATGAAGGAGAGAAGAGGGGATGAGTTTCTTTAGGGGTGAGCTGATGGAGAGAGAGAACGAAGGGAGAGATGTGATGGTGATTTGAAAGAGAAAAATTAGAGAGAGAGAGAGAGAGAGAGAGAGAGAGAGAGAGAGAGAGAGAAGGATTTGATTATTGTAGATATATTTGGTATGATTTTGAACGTGATTGTTGGGGAGTATATTTGATATGTTTTTAAATTTTGGAATTTTGAGAATGAGAGAAAATGGAAAGAATAATTTGTGGCTGGAGAAAATCATGGGGAGTGATTTGAGGGAATGAATGGGAAGAGAGAGAGTACGGGGATTAGGGTTAGGGTAGGTATTTAACAAAAAAAAATTAAAATAATTATTACGAGTACTTAAAAAAATTAACTAATTACGGAATAATTATTGTTCGCGGGAAAAATCGTGTCTTTCTTCATTGATTCCATTGCACACTCTTGTAATAGTTTATCGATTACAAAGGTCCGGTCTTTTTATAAGATCCGGTTACAATGAAAAATCAAAACAAAGAAATGAAAAAAGATTACAACTTTTTCTCCTTTTGTGTCGAACAAATCACGAGCTCCTGTTTTACGGTCGCTCGCTTGCGTGGGTTGTTTGCCTGCGCCGGGGGTTTATCCGTTGACCACCGCGAGATCTAGATCCGGTCGGATCTATGCAGTACGACGGGTATTATTTCACCAAGGAAATAATAGCCGGGTGGATTAATTCACCAAGGAAATAATCGCCCTAATCTCGGGATCAAAGACCAAGCTTTGATCCGGAGGAAAACTACGTAGATCTGAGATCCGATCCTCTCGAACTCTTGCCTTATTTGGCGTTAACGATTGCCGAGCACCGGATCTGGAAGTCCAAGTCTTCAAGGTCTTAAAGCTCCAATCTTTTTAAGTTTTGAGATCTGAATTTGGCAGAGCTTCGACTCCAATTTTTCCAACCTCTGAACAAATGAACCTGAAGGCCTATTTATAGGCGCTCTGAACTGTGCCCGCGCACGGAACTGGGCCGGCCACCTATAGGTGGCTCGGCCTTGGTTGAGCCACCTATGTGTGGCTCGGCCTTGACCGAGCCACCCATAGGTGGCTCGGCTTTGGCCGAGTCCCCCAGGTGTTCGTTGATTTGCCTCTTTATGCCCGTTTTCCGGTTCTGTGGTTGACTTGTTCGGATTCAATCCGATTCCTGATTTGGCAGTAAATCCACTTCTGAGTTTGAGTTCGAAACGAATCTTTGATTCGATCTCAATTCGTCCGAGTCCGCTCTTGGTTGGATGACTCGTTGATTCTTCAACCCGTTGGCTTGATTCCGCACGCGAGTGGATTCATTCCATTGTTTACGCGCGGTTCGTCAGCTTCGTATCCTCGTTAACCCGCTTCGTCGCGTATCATCCGGCTTCGGTGTTGCGGACTAACGGTTGTGCCTGGATACATCGCCCGATGGTCGATTTTGTCGAATTGGCGTCGTCGAGCTGTGTTAAGGGACCTATAGGCAGTTTTATACACCTACAATTATCTACAAATAAAAACGTACATGTTGTGCTATTACAACGATTGATACGAAACTGAAGAAATAATACTGTAAATTATACAATTAAACAAGATAAATTAAATAAAAAAATTATAATTACTTATTTTTAGAATCAAATAATTATGGGATAATTATATACATAGTAAAACGTAACAGTTTTGCTAATACGACAGCTGATACGTAATAATTGAAATGATACAATAATTCACACAAATAGTACGTAATTAAAAATTCAACATAATACCCAAAATAATACATAACGGTAATAATAATACAACGTATTATTTAAAATAATACATAATAGTACCGAGAACACAACAGATTAATTCAAAAAAAAATTTTACCTCTCAAAATAAATTTATAGATATTAAAATCATTTATATAAATATAAAATTTAGATTTTAAATCATAAAAATTACAGAAAATTAACAAAAATACAAATACTCTTCTAAAAATAATAATTAAATATTTAAAATAATAAAAAACTATTTTAACTAATATTAAATTTTATGGTCATTACAATATCATAGTCTAATCCATGAATCAATTACTAACAGATATAAATTATGGAATATCAAATCAAGGGAAGCGGGATCTTACACATAAATAATCTACGACAAATATAAGAATTGGAACGAAACCAAACAAGGATCGGGATCTTGCCTCGGTTCGTCGAATGAATCAACGTAGACGATGCGAGCCTACTGCGGGGCGGTTCTTCCACTAGATATGCGTTGACATATCGTCGAACAGGTGGCATGAGATGGAGGAGACGTCGGAGGCGGAGGGAAGTGGTGGCGTCGAGGATCTCGGCGACTGCAGGCGGCGGCCTGGGTTGGATCTCATGGGGAGGGGGCTGTCGAGGCGGGTGGTGGTCGTACGGGGGTGAGGGGAGGCGAGATCTGGGTGGTGAGGGAGGCTGACGAGGGGGTGGCTGGTGGTGGTGCAGGCGGAGTCGGGCGGTCGACGGGGTGGAGGCGGTGGAGCGGCGGTCGGCTGCGGGATCTGAGAGAGAGAGAGAGAGAGAGAGAGAGAGAGAGAGCACGCAGAGAGAGAGGGAGGAGAAGAAGATGGGGTTTTGCGGCTGGGTTTTTGGGTTTGGCTACGGGTATTTTATATATATATATATATATATATATATATATATATATATATATATAT
>BQKN01022278.1:0-11410 GCA_022839385.1 Asparagus kiusianus
TATACACACACACATATAGTCTTAACAATATCGGGGATCGCGCTCCTTGATGTTGTTAAGGTTAAGTATTATCACTGCATTCATTGTGTTTGAACCTACAGCGTTGGTATAAGAAGCCTATGGGTAGTACTTCTCTAGAAATTCATCGTTGATAGGTATCATGATCTTATCACCATCTTGATTGATTAGGCAATATGCTCCAGTTGAGTAGACTGTCTCTACTACATATGGTCCTCTTCATTTCGGTTCGAATTTCCCTTTCTTTTTGGAGTTCAAAATCATGTGACGTCGGACGGCGAGGACCAGGTCACCTTCCTTAAAAATGTGATGTTTGACTTTCTTGTCAAACGCCTTAGAAATTCGTGCCTGGTAAAGCTCGATATGTTATTGAGCTTGTAGTCCCTTTTCATCTAGCGCCTCAAGTTCTTCAAGATGTCAGCGATGGCTTTCTTCCATTGTCATACCAGTCGTGAGTGCTATACGAAGGGATAGAATTTGAACTTCTAATGATAATACGACTTCACATCTGTATACCAAGGAGTATAGCGTAGCACCTGTCGGTGTACGAACCGTCGTGTGATACGCCCATAAGCTTTTCATCTTTTGATTCCAGTCTTGTTTACTTGTGGAGATCAACTTAGTGAGAATCTTGATGAAAGTCTTATTGAAGGCTTCTGCTTGTCCATTCGCAGCATGATTATAGGCTGTCGATGTCGAGTTTCTGATTCTGAACTTGTCGTAGAATCGTGTATAGGCCTGGCTAACAAATTATGGTCCGTTGTCATGGATTATATGCCTTAGGACACCGTACCTATGTA
Organism: Asparagus kiusianus; assembly: GCA_022839385.1. Taxonomy (NCBI): domain Eukaryota; kingdom Viridiplantae; phylum Streptophyta; class Magnoliopsida; order Asparagales; family Asparagaceae; genus Asparagus; species Asparagus kiusianus. The sequence continues at coordinate 819 of BQKN01022278.1, forward strand.
TGATGTGATATTTGATGAATTTGATCACATTGCTTGTTTTGACTAGTCTTAATGGGACTGCTTCAGCCCACTTGGAAAAGTAGTCAGTTATCGATAAGATGAAGCAATGTCCTTTCGAGGAAGGCAGGGAAATTAGATCAATGATATCCATACCCCACATTTTAAATAGCCATGAAGTGGCTGAAGGATGTAGATGTTCCGGTGGCTGGTGCATGTAATTAACATGTATTTGACATGTGTGACATCGTTTAGCATAAGCGATAGCGTCCCTGATCATATTTGGCCAGTAGTAGCCAAGTTTGTAGTTGGTCCCACAATTTAGGTCCTGACTGGTGAGCTCCACAAATGCCATCGTGAGCTTCTTTAAGGGCTTCTTCCGCTTCTTTATTACAAAAGCAGCGAAGGAGTAATCCGTCATATGACCTCCTGTCCAAGGTTTATGACAAGGAATCATAATAGAATCTCGACACTCGTCTGCGGATAGATTCTCTCTCCTTAACATCTTCAGGCAGTAACCCGTGTAAGACGTGATCAATGATCAGGAATCACTAATCTCTTGGTTCAAAAGCCTTAGGCCCTTCATCGATCGCGTCAACTTGTAATGCATATTTGGGCCAGAAAAGTTGTTTGCTAGATACGGTGATCCATTGAGTAATCCCTTTAGGTAGAGCTAGCATAGCTGCGAGTGATGCCATAGCATCAGCATATGTATTCTTGAGGTGAGACACATAATCAATATAGAAGCCTTCAAAAAAATTGGCCAATGTAATAGCCGCTTCATGATAAGGGACTAGATCTTCGTGTCTAACCTTGAATTCCACTTTTAGCTGGTTGATGACGAGCTTTGAGTAGCCATATGCTTCTAGGTGCTTTACCCCTAGCCTCTTGGCTAGGTCAAGACCAATGAGCAAAGTATTGTATTCAGCCACGTTGTTAGAATATGGCTCCATCAGGGAGAAAGCTTGGGTAGTACTTGATTTTGTGGAGAAACCTAGACCACCCCCACTCCAGTGACGATTGTAGGTTTAGGGCATGTTCTTGATGTGTCATCAAAGAATAGCTGCCATACCCGCTCCTTTGAGACCATATTGGCTTCGTAGGTCTCGTCTGCCATGTCTTGATATAAATCAACTTTTCTCTCCAATGGGTGGTTAGAAAGGAGATCGTAGATAGCTTGACCTTTTTCTTCTTTTTGAGTCTTGAAGTAGATGTCGTACTGAGATAGCAGTAATGCCCATCTTGCGAGTCGCCAATTCAATGTGCGGGGCTACATCATAAATACCCGTATTGGATTGACTTTTGAGATGATATATACAGTCTGCTCGACCAGACAATGTCACATCTTTTGAATTGCAAAAATCAAGGGCAAACACTCTTTCTCGATGGGAGAATAATAGTGTTCATCTCCTAATAAAGTTCTGCTGAGATAATAAATGGCTTGCTCATGGCCATTATCATTGTCTTGTACTAAGAGTCCTGCTAAGGTATGCTCTGCAGCTCGGACATATATCAGGAATGGCTTACCCGACTTTGGTGCGACTAATACAGGTAGGCTAGAAAGATATAATTTGATCTCCTCAAATGATTTCTGGCAGGCCTCATCTCAGACGAAGGATACACATTTCTTCATGAGTTTCGAGAATGGTTGACACTTGCCTGAAAAGTTAGAAATGAACCTATGGATATAAGCCATGTCTATGATAACATTTGTGATGAGCAAAGGGAAGTCGTCTTCGGACATGCCGAGTTCAAGTCTCGAAAGTTGATGCAAATTCTGATCTTCCCGTTCTTTTTTAGAACCGGGATGATATTGGCCACCCAATCTAGATGTTGTTCTTCTCAGATAAACCCTGGATTGATGAGCTTTTTAACTTCAGCTTCAATTGCCTCCATGATCTATGGATGGAATCGCCGTTGTTGTTGCTTGACAGGCTTGGCGTCTGGTTGATATTAAGAGAGTGCATGGCCACCTGAGGATCAAGGCGAGCATGTCCTCATAATTCCAAGTGAAGACATCAATATATTAATGCACAAGGGTGATGAGGTCTTCCTTTTCTTTTGGCGACAGGCTATCACTTATGAATATGGGCTTAGGGTTAGACTCATCTCCTATGTTTACTTGGATTACCTTGTTGTCAGCAGGAGGCTCACGCTGTTTGAAGCGGTTTTCCCACTGCATGCTGAGTTGTCTACTCAATGGATCCTTGAATAGAGGTAACTGATCTCCCTCTTGCGTTTCACTTGGGAGAGCTGAGGTCATGTTAGCCATGAGTTTCTTGAATACGGCTCCTATACTAGTGTCTGAATTCCAATAGATCGATTCGAAAGAAGAACTAATGGAGTAGCTGTCTGACTCTACACTAGCTTTGAAACATTGCATTGGATGTGGAGACACGTATCCTAACCCCCTGCGAGTCTTATCATAATAGTTATTGAGATTTCCTTTTAGGGTGAAGGGAGCAAGAGGAGTGCGACAACCCTTGCAAAAATTTAAACCTTCTGCATGGGAAAAATCATATCCCATTTTCTCCATTATGCCATGCGTTGTTGGCCTGTGAGAATTAAGGAGTTTTTTCTTCTTCATCGAATTCATCCCAAAGAGTTTGTAGTGGACTCCTAGTTTGTCCGAAGATTATGTTTTCTTGGCCATTTCTCTTGGCGGGCACCACAAAGACAGCCTACGAAGATTCGATGCATCACCGAAATTGTTGTGAAAGATGAATGAATCGGCATGTGCAATGCTGACTCAACATATAATCATGGTAGAGGATCTGATGATATGTCGGCACTTGTACCTGATATGTCAGAGTTAAATTCAACACATGATAAGTAAGCTAAATCATCATTATTATTAAAGATAATTTTTCTGTTATCATCTGCGGTGTCATTTACATCAAGGCTCTCGAGGCTAATCATAACGGGATCAATGTCATCAAAGACAAGCCTTTTTTCATATTCAGATTCGGTATTAGCCTCGTTACCACTGTCAAGGTCCTTAACTGGTGATGCATCGGTCGGCTCATCATCTAGGTAGTGGATAGAATTAGTAAAATAATTCTCCACCCCCTTAAATGATTACTTTTCCGTGACCACTATTTTAACCTCACCACTCTCATCCATGTACTTTATACACTGGTGTAGAGTGGATGAAACAATCAAATTATTATGGATCTATGGTCGACCCAATAGCAAATTATAAGATGTCTCCATGTCGATGACATAGCAGTTGATATATGTCATCAAGTCTTCCATATGGTATTTTAGCTTGATCTTGCCAAGATGATAGGTGATAGAGGCGTTGAAGCCATAGATGGTAGTCCATGTTGCTGACAGACGATGAAGCGGGGCCCCAAGATGATTGATGAACCTCAAAGGTATGATGCTCAAAGCAGAACTAGGGTCAACTTGGATTTAGTCTACCCGAACGGAGCCAATATATCCTGTGAAGCATAAAGGCCTATCATGCTTCGGGTTCTTCATGTACATGTCTTCTGAAAAGAACATGATATATGGCATCCGTCCTCGAAAGACTTGATGGCATTGAGGGCATGTTTTCGATATTTCCTCTGTTCGACTTGGTAGAAAGTGAGCAAGGAATGTTTCATTATATGCCAGTGCTTCGTGTACAGTCTCCCTGATTGATCATGATAAACACAGGAGTTCAAATAGTGTAATCCTCACTAGGAAATTGGCTAACTAGGCCAACACATCAAATCGAAAGGGACCCTTCAAGCTTTCAGGAGTGTCTTTCCTGAGCGCCTTATTATAATGGAGCTCCTTTGCTTTTAGATCATTGGAGGGTGCTTGCATGTTTCCCGCTGCTTCCTTCATTAGCTTTGGTGAGGTGTCCACCACTTCTGGGTACTTCTTCAAGTACTCCTTTCCACCGCAGGTTCCTGATGTTTGCACAGGTTGTATGATCAACACTAGTTGTTCATCCTTGGAACTACTGAGGGAAGTAGTTTTGACCCCCTCATTTGAAATGGAAGAAATGACATTGCATGATTTCTGTTTAGAATTGGACTTCTTCGAGCACTTCGACATCCACTGCCCATCTGCCAATAAGTCAGGATGGACCACATCACTTCGCCTTCCAGGGTGGTGTAGGGAGCCATACCCCTCTTCTTATGTCGATGTGGATCAAGGTTCACAACCCTTGTCTCTGTTTGTGGGATCGGTTTCACACCGTTTTGGACCTGGAGCTCCATGAAATCTCCAAATCATAATGAGACCATATTTACAGACACCTTCTTTGTTCAGACTGAAGGGTCATGAGTCTGCATCCAACAAAGTATGAATTTTATCCTTTAGGATATAACATGCTTTCATTGGATAGTGAATCATCTTATGGTGCATGCAGTAATTGGGATCATCTGTTCTCGAAACCTCCTCATGTCACCTTAATTCTGGGAGCTTGATCTTCTTCGTCTTGATCAAGGACTTGAGGATTAGAATGACTTGCTCATCTTTGAAGTCGTACTTCTTCTGAAAGCGATTATTGATACAAGTCGTCGTGCGAGCACATTTGATCATGGAATTATCAAAGGTGGATTGAGAAAAAAATAACAAGAACACAAGAACAATTCAATGGCGGCGAAGGAAAATACCTTCTTTAAATTATGAGTATGAAAAGATTACAATCCCTCTCTCACAATCTCATTAGAATCGAGAACAAACTCTCAATTCTCTTTAAACCCTAATCTCTCTTGATTAGAATCTCTCTTTGATTACATCTGATTGATTAGAAACCCTAAACAACCCCTTTTATAAGTGTAACAACGTGGGTGGCAAAGTGGTAAATAACCAAGCCTAAACCCTACAAGAAAATATGTAAACAGAAACCCAAACAAACCAGGAAACCCTTGATGAGTCGACTCATAAATATGCATGAGTCGACTCATACCAAGTGAGTCGACTCATGATGAGGTGAGTCGATTCGTCAGAAACTTTCGACAAAATGACTAGGTTGCGTGAGTCGACTCATGACAGGCATGAATCGACTCAACCTGATGAGTCAACTCATGTACATGTATGAGTCGACTCATGGGCTGAAAACTAGATGCTTTGATTCTTTGATTCGACGTCTCGTTTCACGCTTCAACCTGCGTCCCACTGTGTTTTTTTACACATCTATTCTTAAGTTGCCATAAGAATCATCTATCCTCAAGCTCCTATGAGGATTGCTAAGTTTCAAAGAGAAGATACACCCGTATCATGGGTCCCCCCTTTAGGAACTTGAAGTCCTATTCAAGTTAGAACTTTAGCTGAGGAAACTCCCGAGCTCCTCCATCCTTTCTATGCCACCTAGCTTTGCTAGGAACCTGATATCGACGTACAACTAGAAATGACTCCTTCATTTCTTGCCTCATCATAGTCGTCTTCTGCTCCAACATGCAACTCCTTTTTGATGGCTCGTCTTGAAGTCTAATGCACAACAAGATGAACTTCTTGCTTGCATTCACTAGCCTCTTCACTCACGTCACCATCGCCAAGTTTGCCTTCCTTAGAAGAGACGCCGAATGAAATATGAACTTTTCATCATCCTTGGTGAATATGTACTTCTGAGCCCGCCTTTCATAGATCGTGTATCTATTCTACAAGTACGGATTTTCCAGTATAACCTGACAAACTTCCAATGGAACAACGTCACACGTGACCTCGTCAATATATGACTCGTGGAGCGCAAATCTGACAGTGCATTGATCAACTACACTTAGTCCTGTCTCCTTCTGAATCTATCCCAATGGATAGGGTTTCAGATGCTTGATTGTCTTTGGACTCAGCTTCTGAACCAAGGCCTCGGATATCAAATTCTTTTCGCTGCCTAGATCAACAATGGCATCAACCAAACTGGTCTTCACTTGCAACTTCAAAACAAAGAGCTGATCTCTCGGGTCTTCGTCCTCAGTTGTGGTCTGCTTCTCCGCTATAAGGTTAAGACTGCTATTGGATTCTGTCATCCTGGGAACTTCCTTCAGACCCTGAGCTACTATATATGTCTTATTCTCCTTCTTTTTCTTCAATCCTTTTGGCTTCAGATGAGGATACTTCTCCCAGCAACGATCAGCTACGTACCCTGACTATTTGTAGTGATTGCATGTCAATCCTACCTTCCCCAAATCACCTTTCTTCTTTTCTTCCTTAGGCTGAGAGCCACTAGACTTGCCTCCCATCTGTTTGGAGTCTCCCTTCATTTTGTTACCATTCTTTTGCCTGCCCTTAATGGCAATGGCATTCACACTTGCTTCTGCTATGGACTCGACTGTAAACAACTTCACCTTCTTTCGGATATATTCATTCAGACCCGTCATATACTTCATAAAGATGGAATATTCCTCCATCGTGATGTTGAGAACCATCGCCTACTGCTGGAACTCCGTCGTATATTCTTGAATGGTCTGGTTGAACCTTTGGCGCAATCTGTACTACTTAAATCAACGCTCCTCACGGAACCCTACTGGGTAGAACTGTTTCCTCAGTAGCTTTTTGAATTTGTTTCACGATACCGCCTTCTGTTCCTGCTTGCAATAGGATTTCCATCATGTCAATGCATGCCTCGAAGGCTTCAAAGTCGGGAACACATGATTCTCCTTGGTTGAATATCTGTAGAGGGTAAAATACGTCTCCATCTGCTCGATCTAATCATCAAGCCTCTCGATGTTGACACTCCTATCATAAATAGGAATCTCTACCTTGAAGTCTTTCTTCAAATTCTAGTAAGAACCCTTACCCCCTTGATGCGGAATAGTTTGACAATCTTGGCCTTCCTGTCAGAATCAGATTCCTCGCCTTCTCCATCGGACTCCATAAGTTTCTTCTTGCCTTTCGAATAAGATTCCTCCTTTTTGTCCTTTTCTTAGAAGATATTGACGAGCTGTGTGAGAGTTGAACTCATTGTCTCTATTTGTTTCTCCAATGCATTTAGCCTCACTGAACTATCTCCTTCAGTCATCTTCTTCTTTCTTAATTTCTGGACTCCTTCCAATGAAATAAGGATCTCACCTAGCTTCTTGTATTATGACCGAGTTAGGATCATACACAAGATACCTCCTTCACAGGATCTGATCGTCATGTAAGCACCTTTGATCACAGAATTATCAAAGGTGGATTGAGAAAAAATAATAAGAACACAAGAACAATTCAATAGTGGCAAAGGAAAATATCTTCTCTAAATTATGAGTATGAAAAAATTACAATCTCTTTCTCACAATCTCACTAGAATCGAGAACAAACTCTCAATTCTCTCTAAACCCTAATCTCTCTTGATTAGAATATCTTTTTGATTATATCTGATTGATTAGAAACCCTAAACAACCTCTTTTATAGGTGTAACAACGTGGGTGACAAAGTGGTAAATAACCAAGCCTAAATCCCACAGGAAAACGTGTAAACATAAACCCAAATAAACTAGGAAACCCTCGATGAGTCGACTCATAAACATGCATGAGTCGACTCATGCCAAGTGAGTCGACTCATGATGAGGTGAGTCGACTAGTCAGAAAATTTTGACAAAACAGTTGGGTTTCGTGAGTCAACTCATGACAGGCATGAGTCGACTCAACCTGATGAGTCGACTCATGTACATGTATGAGTCGACTCATGGGCTGAAAAGTAGATGCTTTGATTCTTTGATTCGACGTCTCGTTTCACACTTCAACCTGCGTCCCACTGTGTTGTTTTACACCTCTATTCTCAAGTTACCATGAGAATCATCTATCTTCAAGCTCCCATGAGGATCGCTAAGTTCCAAAGAGAAGATACACCCGTATCAGCTATCCAAAGAATTGCCCTTCTACTTCAAAGAAGATTTAGGGAGGAAGTGGTTTCCACTACCAAAGTATCCTTCCCCTTTGACTATTTCTGGGGGGTGAAGTTGCCTTGGTTACCCCCTTTTCTAGGATGAGACTCCTGAGGCTCTTCAGCATCTATCCTCTTAAGCATACTCTCGACTTGCTCTCCCTTCAAAATCAAGTCTTTCCATGAGCATGTTTCGACTGCACCTATTTTGGACAGTATATTGATGGAGAGATTATTTTGGCACATTTCGATGAGAGTAGCCGTCGAGACTTGATCGCATGAATGCAATGATCGATTACTGAATCTTTTGACAAAGTCACTGACGGACACTGTCTTCTTCTGCTTTTTAGCTAGTAGAGTAGCCATAGACACCTCTGTGTTGTCATTGAAGAACCTAGCCATGAAGAACCTTTACATACCCTTCCAGCAATTGATGGATCCAGGCTCCAATCTTCAAAACCATTCGAAAGCAACCCCTTTAAGGGCATGGTTTTAAATATCCCCGACAATGACCCAATATATCACCCGATATATCCTTTTATAGGGCTTGTCGCAACCGATATGGTCTTTAAATATCCTTTACCGCTTTTTGGCTATTTTGAGTGATAAATCCCCGATATAGCCGATATATTAGCCGATATGTGGACTAATATATCTTTTTATATAGCTTGTTGTAAAATAATATATCGTGTTTGGAATTTTTGGGCGAGATATCAAGATTTTCCCATTATATCAAATGACTTTTTGCCCTAAAAAAAGCAGATCGAATGTTGCAAAGTTACTTTGCACTTTTGTTTGTTTTAGAAGGTTGATTAGTGATCCTAAACATATATTTTTCACATTTAGTATGCTTAAATTTTATTACATATGTTGAGATTGCATTTTAATGCATTATACTATGTATGCAAATATTTATTATGACATTCCGATATATACCACATATCCCCGATATTTTCCCGATATCCGCAATCCGATATGAATTTTGGCCATCCGATATTTCCCTGATATCTGATATTTAAAACCTTATTTGAGGGTACCAATGAATAGCTGAACCATGTTGGGATCATTCCCTACTATGTGTCCAGTCTGTGTCTAAAAATAGTAGATGTGCTGGGTAGGGGAGCCATTGCTATCGAACTACACGAGGTTCGAGGTTGAGTGGTTTAAACTTCAGAGGGTAGGGGACGACATCCCATTCGACGGGGTATGGTCTAGTTACCCCTAATCCCTTAAAATTTTCTTGAAGCTTCAATTCATCTAGCAACTTTTGGAAATCATCCAACTTCTGGTCTTGATCCTTCTTACGAGGGTTGTATTCAGCTTCTGATGACTCTGAATGAATTTTGAAGATTTCTTCATCCTCATTCTCTGCATCGGCGTCGTCTCAGTTTCGTCGGCTAGATTCCTCTGCATTGGGTGAAGGTCGCCTATACCTTGATCCTGAGGCTTCACCAATAGTTTCCTTCTTCTTCTTCTTTTCCTTCTCCTTGAGGAGTTTCTCTATCATCTCTTCCATACGCTTGATAGTTTCTTGTTACTGGAGGAGAGTAGCTTGCTGTTCTTCTAGCCTTTTTGCCATATCTGCTTCATTTCTGGCCATGTGAGCATTTGCTTGTTCACTTTGATTGGTTCTAGATGCTTGGGAGGTGGCAATAGCTGAATTGTTAGGCTCCTCATTAGATTTATCCGCTAGACGTCGGTAATCTAGCGGAGTTGCCAAGCCAGTATGGGTACGGGTAGGCTAAAATATGATGTCTCGCTCAGTGACCAAATATTTCATCCCCAGAGAAAATTCAGGATCAGAAGAGTCAAAAAGACCAGCTGGTCCCTTGCCTTTCCCTATACTAATCATGTTGACGGTAACTTTAACAGGCTCATTCTTGGAAGCTTGTCCCCAGGCACTACTGGAAACAGGACTTTTAGCGACGGACAAATCCGTCGCTAAAAGTTGAAAATCCGTCGCCAAAAGTTTTAGCGACGGAAAAAAAGAAATTCCGTCGCTAAAACTACGTCGCTATTATGAGGGTAGGTAAAGCCCCTTTTAGCGATGGCAAATCCGTCGCTAATTTATAGCGACGGAAAATCCGTCGTTTATGAATTATTTTTTGACGACGGTATTTTCCGTCGCTATATATTTTTCCGTCGCTATTAGTTTTGGCGACGAAAAATCCGTCGCCAATACATACGTTTGGCGACCGTATGTCCGTCGCCATATTTCCGTCTCTATATAATTTTCCGTCGCCAATAGGTATTGGCGACGGAAAATCCGTCGCTGAAAACTAATCTGTCGTGTTAGTTTTCCGTCGCTAAAAGTTGTTTTAGCGACGGAAATTCTGTCGCTAAAAATGGACAGAAACTTTTTTAAAATTTTTTTTGAAAATTAGAAATTCCTGTACAATATATTTTACAACAATAACCTGTACAATATATTACACAACACAAGCATTAACACATATTTCACGCATATATAACAATTATTTCACTAAAAACATAATAAATATCCCAACATTTATAATGTTATTTATACAGCACACCCATTGTTTTTAATGTTAAAACAAATAAACTCAGTCCCGATCATCCTCATCCTCATCCTCATCCTCATCACCAACTCCACCTTGTCGAGAAGTCCCAGCCTAAAAAAATAAAGAAAACGTTATCGAGAAATACGTACATCATCAAAAACTAAATTTTACAGTAAAGTAACAAATTATAAAACAACAAGGCATAACATGCAAGTATAGCAATAATAGAGTATCATGGCATATTCTTACATGTTATATGATTCAGAGAGAGTA
>BQKN01022285.1:0-18087 GCA_022839385.1 Asparagus kiusianus
TCTCTCTCTCTCTCTCTCTCTCTCTCTCTCTCTCTCTCTCTCTCTCTTCGTTCTCACTCCTAGCAACCGCTGCCAGCCCCAGTTCTCATCCTCCGCCTCCCCTCACTCTCCGCCGACCTCTGCCGCTCCTTCAACCTCCAACAACCACCCGCTCCACCCTCCAGCCGCACCAGCAGCCCCTCCTTCGCTCGCCGCCGCTCCCGTAGTCTTCGATAAGCCCTCAGATCCGTCGCCTCTACAGTCACGTTGTATCAGACCCGACGACCTGCTATGCGCGTCGCCGAAACAGCGTTGCCTCGTCCGCAGACCCGTAGCCTCACACGACGACGTAAATTCGTTCGACGAAAACCCCGAGGCAAGATCCTGATTCTCATTTTGTTTCGTTTCAATTCTTATATTTGTCGTATGTGCAAATTTATATTTTTAATTGTTTATTAGTATTTTAGATCTGTTAATAATTATATGCGTGAGTTTATTGATGAAATTATGAATTATCTGCTTATGTTAATTTGTGATTAAATAAATTATAATTATATGATAAATAGTATTTTTAGAATAATTATAATAGATTAAAGAATTTATTTTAACAACGGGGTTATTTTAGAATAATTATAATTTTTTTTGAATTTATTTTGTAGAAGGAAATCATTTTAGAGTGATAAATATTTTTAAAAGAATTTATTTTGACAAAATAGACTATTTTGAATTAATGAGAATTTATCTTGTAAAAATATTATTTTGAATTTATGAATTTATTATTTTAAGAGATTATTTTTAGAATAATTATGGTGATAGACAATTAGAAAGGAATTTATTTTGCAAAAGAATTATTTATTTTGAATTAATTTAGTTTATGATCGTGTGATTGATGGTTATTGACCGCGGCATTTTATGTGCAAATCATTTGTCGATTCCATGATTCTTATTTCAATTACGTGAGCATGCCATGATTTTATTGTATAATATTGGCTGCATTTATTGTTCATTGTTGTGATTGAGAATCGTTAGGAGTTTATGACTATAGTGACCAGTGTGACATGAATAAGACCTAGAAGCCTGTGTGTTATTGACTTAGAAATACAAGAGATGTTCAGATGGGAAAGTCTCTGTTCATGTAATCGGATAAGACTGTTGATATATCTTCCAGGCTCGCACCAGTGGATCAGTGTCGTCACTGGGGTTAGTTTGTTGGGTCAAAGTGGATTGGTGTCGCTATTTTGGTCCGTGAATTTGATATTCACCCGAGTTTAGCTTTGTTGAAAATTCGTGCTAAATACATACAAAATACGCAATGGAAGACTATATGTATAATAATACTAAGCATGTAGAGAGCATGAAAAATAAGCTAGGACCATCCTAATTAAATCTAACATGATCCCTATAAAAAAAAGAGAACTCTACCTCTTACTAAACTCTGGCAATCTTTGAGTAAGAGGAAGTAGTAGGATTTTAAAGTACCCCGGGGTGGATATCTTACCTTGTGTCTCAAGAAAACTCTGATTTTATCAAGCTCACTTGAAGACTTGGAGATCCACTACAAAGAGGTTTACAACAACAAGGAGCAAGAGCTAGGGGTTGTTCGATCTTCCATCGAATCACGCTTCAAAAGTAAGCCTTCAAAGCTCTTGGTTTCTCTCTTTTTTATAGGGATCATGTTAGATTTAATTAGGATGGTCCTAGCTAATTTTTCATGCTCTCTACATGCTTAGTATTATTATACATATAGTCTTCCGTTGCGTATTTTGCATGTATTTAGTACGAATTTCCAACATGGTATCAGAGCCATGGTTCCATCTAATTGAATCTTTACATACATATCTAACTCATAGAGGAATTTGTACTTGCTTCTAATTACTAGTTTAATTAAAAGATGTTTTAATGAAACTAATTAATTAATACAAGTTGTTTTGTAATTAGTTATACTAGTTGTTGATTCAAAAATATTATTTTTGGTTCATAAGTTTTTAAGAGTAAAAACACTTGTATAAATTACAAAACACTTATTAACAACTAGTTTAGTTGTATGTTAGAAGCATGATAGCCCTATTTGAGTTAGGATAATCTCTATGTTATCTAGTTTTTTAATTTGTTGCATAACTAGATAGATGCATATTTTTTAATGTTGATTAAGTTATATGTTTTATATTATCTTGCGTGGATGTTATGTTTATGGATGGTAGTGGAAAACGATTCTCTTGCATTTATTGTATTGATGTAATATAGCTAGAAATGTAATATTATTTATGACCTCTTCCCTCCTCGAGCATGGGCTATGCCTACGGGTTAAGGCACTTACTCACCGATCATGGGCTACGCCTACGGGTATAGGCCCTTGTTCGGGTGTGAGGGGTATGGTTGTTTAGTTTAGTTAATTTATTTATAGCTTTTATTTTATATTCAATGCAATATTATTACCCATCCTACGAGATGGTTTTCCATAATAAATGAGGCCTGCACGTCCTATGTATATGTGATTGTAATAATACATGATTTGTAAGGGAGCTAGTACTGCAAGAAGTTGCAAATTGCTTGCCAAAATGTAACTAGTGTAGTTGCATCTTATTCCTTTAGTTGTCCACTATCATTCCATATTGCTATTACATATGTTGATATGTTGGTTGTGCCCCAATTGTAGATGTCAATATAATTGGGTGCTATATTCTATAAAGTTTATATCTATATCTCACTAGAGAATAGTTTTTTTTATATAAAAACATCATTTTAAACTTTGTGAGACATGGCAATAAGAGTTTATTGACCATAGAGTGGTGAGACCGACATTAACATAGCGTTAGTGTGAAAGAAAAATAAACCTAAAGGAGTTAAAAGAAATGTATTTAGAATGAACTTTTAACTAGTGTCAAGGAAAGTAATTATGAGATATAGATTATGGGGTGATGCCCAACTTAAGATTAGGGGTGATGCCTAATCTTTCGCGCTATAGTCTTAAAGAGCGATGGTTACTTAATTAAGGTCCGATGAATATTCTCGGTGAATATCTCGGAACCCTCCCACCAATCTTGTACTTACCTGGCTAGTTTAATTGTTGCAAGTATAAATATAGAGCATCTTTAAACTATATCAAGTTTGATTATGGTAAAAGATTTATGAAATCATCCGTAGCCCTCTATCATTTCAGTTGAGTACTACTAAGCTTATAAATACTTTGTTTGTTCGCTATCGTCAAGATAATACTATTCTATGGCTAAGTAGTATTCATCTGTATATAAGATATAAGGATAGCTTAAGTTGGTTATGCAACTTTGTTGGCCTTCGTCAAGAGTATGCATAAGTTAAATTTAAGCCGGTCAAGAAATAATGGGTCCAAACTTAACTAGCTTTTTATGATTTGTTGGCTATCGTCAAGATCATAAAAGACTAGGGGAAAAATCATATCAAGAATTATAAGAATGTAAAAGACAAAATTATCTACCAATTATTGAGTATATCGATTTGTTGACCATCATCAAGGTTGATACATTCAATGATAATTGGATCTTGATCCCACTTGAAAACAAGGGGTTGTTTTCTGATCACCTCTTATAAAGGTTTTGAGGGACTCAAAAAAATAGTGGGAGACATAACTTAGATAAAAAACGAACCAAATCTATTTTATGTATTGAATATCTGCTAAAATATTTTTTCTCTCTCTTTCAGGCCATCATGTCTGGCTTAAAACTCATACTAGAACAGAACAGTTAACCGATCCTAGCTATAAAGACTGGTTGAGGAATGTTAAAATTGCCCTAACTTATGACAAAGTAGCATATGTCCTCACAACACCGGAACCCGTTCTAGGCCTAGAACCCATTGTAGCGGACAATAAAATCCGCATAAAGTAGGATAGAGATTGTTCACTTACTCAATGCCTCACAATTGCCTCTATGGATTTGGTCCATCAGAGGCAACATGATAATATGGATATCACATCCATATTTCGTAATATAGAAGAACTGTATGGCGAGCAACCACGATAAATGAAGTACGCGGCGTCTAGGAATTTGTTCCAGACGAAAATGACTGTGGGATCTTCTGTTAGGGACCATGTCCTCAAAATGATCGCCTATGTCAATGAGCTTGAACTTTTGAACGCAGGCCTAGATGCAGATAGATATACAGATATCGTTCTGCAGTCCTTGACACCAGCCTACACCCGATTTATATCACAGTTCTTGATGATGGATTTGGAGCCCACTCTTCCTGTCCTGCTTAATTTGTTAAGGCAGGAGGAAAGTTTTATGAAAAAGGGACAAACACCAGCCTTGATTATAGGGAAATCTTCTTCCACTTCTAGCAAACTGGTTGCCAAGAAAAAGAGAATGAAGAAAAGTACTAAACCAAAGAAAGGTGTTAAGAAGGCTGTCAAGAAGGACAAAGGGAATGTAAAAATGATGACTGCAGAATGCTTCCATTGTCATAAGTCAGGACATTGGAAAAGGAACTGTCCTGAATTCCTAGCCTCACTCAATAAGAAGAAGCAAGTTGTTGCTTCATCTTCAGGTGCGTTGGTTACTCAAAATTGTTTTCCTATAAATCCTACATCTTGGGTATTAGATACTGGATCAGGATCTCACATCTGGTATTTGTTACAGGGGCTGAGAAGTTATAGAAAGCTTGGTGCGGGAGAGATGACCCTACAAGTTGGTAATGGTGCAATAGTTGCAGCAGTTGCGGTTTGGGATTTTCATCTAACTTTACCAAATGGAAACATTTTGATATTGAATAGCTGCTAATTTGTACCAACTATGACGTGTAATATAATATTCATATCTTTATTAGATAAAGATGAATATATGTTCAAGTTGGAGAACAATGTTATGAATATCGTATATAATCAAAAGTTGATTGCTTATAGAACATTGTGTAACGTCATCTATATTCTTAATCAAAATACAATTCTGAATACTCATCACACTAATAAAAGAAAGCACTCAGTTTTGAACGACACTTTCTTATGGCATTGTAGACTTGGTCATATTAATAAAGAAAGACTTGGCGAGCTACATAAGCATGGATATTTAGATCCATTTAACTTTGAGTCTTATGATACTTGCAAGTCTTGTCTTAAAGGTAAAATAACCAAGACTCCATTTACAGGAACAGGAGCAAGAGTTACAAAACTCTTAGGACTGATACATAGTGATGTATGTGGTCCTATGTCTACAATGGCTAGAGGTGACTACTCCTACTTTATTACTATTACTGATGATTTTTCAAGATTTGGACATGTGTTTTTGATGAAACACAAGTCTGAAATATTTAAGAAATTTATCGAGTATAAAAATGAAGTAGAGAATCAAATGAGCAAGAAAGTTAAAATTCTTTGATCGGATCGAGGAGGCGAATACTTGAGCTCAGAATTCTTAGGGTTTTTAAAAGAGAATGAGATTCCCTCTTAGGTTACTCCACCCTTTACACTACAGCTTAACGGCGTGTCAGAAAGGAGGAATCATACCCTATTAGATATGGTACGTTCCATGATGAGTAACGCTGAGTTACCTTTTTCATTCTTGGGGTATGCGTTAGAAACAGCAGCACACTTACTGAATATGGTTCCAACTAAAGCTGCGCCTAAACCTCCATATGAGATATGGTATGGGATAAAACCACATCTTAATTATATTAAGATTTAGGGATGTCATGCTTATGTAAAAAAGCAAGATCCCAAAAAGTTAGAGGCACACTCAGTATTATGTAAATTTGTAGGATATCTAAGGAATTCCCATGGATATCAATTCTACCACATCGATGAACAAAAGATAATTATTTCTCGGTATGCTACATTCTTGGAGAAGAAATTTCTTGAAAAAGAAATTAGTGAGAGCATGGTAGAACTGGATAAAATTTTAGAGATACAAACCAATACTGATAATTGAGTAGAATCAGATAATTCAGTTGTACTAGAAGAACCTCAACCACTCCGCAGATATCCAAGACGATCTCATACACCTAAGAGACAATATGATTTTCTCGTTGAAGGTAGCATATTAGATCACGTCATAGATAATGACAAACCTTTGAGTTATCAACAAGCATATCAGAGTAGGGACTCTGTTGCTTGGCATGATGCGATGAAATCCGAAATAGACTTTATGTACACCAACAGAGTATGGATCTTAAACAATGCTCGGGTGATACCCATAGGTTGCAAATGGTTGTTTAAGAAAAAGTTGGGTGTAGATGAGAAAGTAGAGACTTTTAAAGCTAAACTGGTAGCTAAAGATTTTCGTCAAAGACCTGGTTTGGACTATGATGAAACCTTTTCTCTAGTGGCTATGCTAAAGTCTATTCGGATTCTACTTGCTATAGCTGCTCACTATGACCACGAGATCTAGCAAATGGACGTCAAAACTGTATTTTTAAATGGTGATGTAGAAGAGTGCATATATATGTCTCAACCAGAGGGATTTGTAGTTAGTGAGAGCAGTAGAAAAGCATGTAGGTTGCTTAAAGCCATTTATGGACTGAAGCAAGCATCGCGAAGATGGAACATCTGATTTGATGATGCGATCAAAGAGTTTGGTTTCATCAAAAATCCAGATGAACCATGTGTGTATAAAAGGATAATTGGGAGTATAGTATTGTTTCTTATTTTGTATGTAGACGATATACTCTTAATCGGTAATGACATACCATCATTACAAGCGGTTAAAATTTGGCTATCAAAAAGATTTTTCATGAAATATTTGGGTGAAGCATCCTGTATACTGGGTATTTAGATCTATAGAGATAGATCTAAAAGGATATCAGGATTATCCCAATCAAGATACATTGGCAAAGTGCTAAAGCGGTTTAGCATGAAAAATTCCAAGAAAGGTTTTGTACCTGCATCTCCTGGAATCTCGCTCTCTAAAAAGATGTCTCCCCAGACTGATAAAGAGAGGAAACACATGAGTCTAATTCCTTATGCCTCGGCAATAGGATCGATCATGTATGCCATGTTATGTACTAGACCGAATATCGCTTATCCACTCAGTTTGGTAAGTAGATACCAATCTAATCATGGAGAAGAGCACTGGAAAGCGGTCAAAAAAATACTTAAGTACCTGAAAAGGATTAAAGAGTTATTTTTGATACACGGTAAAAGTGACCTCCAAATGGAGGCTTTTTCTGACTCTATATGTAATGATTCCTTTCATGAGTCATGCAATGACTCATCTCATGAGTCATGAAAAGAGTCATGAAGAATCAAAACTATGTGCTAAAACCATGTGCCCAAACCATACCACCTTAATGACTCATCTCATGACTCATTAATCAAGGTATAATAAAGTGTGTATTTCATAAATGAAAATACCATATCAATACGGTATTTTATAAATACGATATTTTGTAATTTTTCTAATCATTGACTAATAAGTCATCATATGACCAAAAAAGTCAATGAGTTGACCAAAAGTCAACTGTTGATCAAAAAGTCAACTAGTTGACTAAAAGTTAACTTTATGAAAAAAATACTGGCATTCATTTCCTAAGCACATAGCATTCTGATTTTACCGATATACATAAAATTATATATGCGTATTAATCATACACATCACTTTATAAATTGTGTTTCATAGGATTTAAGTACGCGCTTGGTGTGACTTTAGGGCCCAACTTAAGAACTCGGCAGTGGATGATATCCACAAGTACAACAGAGGTGCTAGCTACACATGAAGACTACCCGGGTATAAGTTGTGATAAGTGTCTGCAAGATGCTAACACAATTATATCAGGACCACTCAATGATAATATTGTACAGTCCGGTCTCTTCGTCAAACCATGTCAAACTATCGAGCCTAGGGTATGGAAAACCATCAAACCCTAATAGCTCGATTAGTGTTTGCTGATATTAAACTCATAACCTATAAGATCAAACTGACACTCAGTTTATCTTATTTACCTCGGCCAAGGATTTCCTGGCTATAGTTATATCAAACAATCTTATGATATCAACCCCTTATACTGGGAGAGACGAATCTCATCTTGGCATCTCAATATCTACTTATGTCTCAGGATGCACCCAACAAGAATTGTTATGCACAATTCAGTGAGAACTATGGCTAGGTAAAAGTCTAAGTACATCTATACTGACATGTAAGGTATTACACTCATGCCTCAGGTCAAGAGACTACTATGTACTATATCACTTAAGAACTTCTATTTGACAGTTAAGTATAATTATCAACTAGATGTTCTCAGTGAGTCATTCAGTCAACTCATTCACTAATGACTCACATGTATACTATATCTTGATGTCTCACATTAATGATCTAAGAGATGGATCATCATCCTAAAGGAGAAATAGAGTATACACTAGTCTTCCCAAAGTGATGATGTCACATTTCAACACTTCATCGACTAGGAACATTTTAGAATATATGTTAGCGACAACTCAGATCTCTTCATAACAATCATATTCGAAATATCTGATAGTCTAGTATCATTCTAAGGACTTTATCTGTATTAAAATACCAGATAAATCTGACCAAAATAGCATACTATTATTTTGAACAAGGATGTTATATTCATATAGGTCCTATTACAATATACAATTATTACCTGCAGGGCACTTATATCTAACAAGCTTGAGTCCGGACCAGGTTGTAAGCAGATTGCGTTTAGTCCTCTGACCGAGTTTGTATAGCGGTATTGGATGCACGTAGGGAATTTGTGAACAGTCAGTTATCTGGCAATATGAACATTGACTCTGTGTGAGATGTGAACTAGTGACATGTTATAGGATGGCTAGTTACATGACCTTGTTACTTAAGGTGATTATGGATTCTTGTGAGATGTAGGCCAATTGTATTTCTTTTAATACATAGATCGGAGTTAATATTTAATTATCTATAATTTGAGACATATGGTATATACATGAGAGTTTCCTTGTTTGGATTATTTCACTCGGCGTACTACGTCTCTTGTTGTAGATTTTTAAGTATTAATTCCATCTAGTTGTATGACCTTGTTACTTGGATGATTATTCTGATCGCTAGCTGCATGATCGACCTGTTACTTGGTTGATTTTCTTAGATTCTTCTGATTATTATTTTCTAGTGATAGATTGCATTTAGATTATTAGAATTCCAGTAGCATGCTTCGATTATTATTATTATTATTATTGCCTTGGTCATTCGACCGTTTCTTTCTCTCTGTGGGATTTTGTCGTGTGCCATGCATGCTTACATACACCTTTTTTCTCTGGTATACATCAGATTTAAGAGACGTATAGCCTCAGTTCGGAATCGTACAAGAGCCAGAGGATTCTCAGCAAGAGTGCCTTGCAGACGGACCAGAAGAATAAGTTGAACCTTAGCTATTTCCTTAGTTATTTGATGGTCCTTAGTTTATTTTTTTGTAGTACTTCCTTTTTATTCCTGTTAAACGATGTATTTTCATATTCCTTTAGTACTTATTTAGACTGTTTTGTAATAAGGGCATATTTGACCAAAATTCTGTGTCTCGGATGATATTTTCTTGTGGTATGTATGCTATTGTTCTTGTTGTTTATTATATTCTCGCTATCTGTGATCGGGAACCTATGCCTTTGCATTTTAATTTGCTTGACGCTTAGCATATTAGATTGAATAGAAATGGTCTAGTATCTATTTCTCCTCAGTCTAATACGTCGTGGAATTGTTCACGTTCTGATTCCTTGGTATTTTGGGAAGCGGGGTGTGACACACTTAGTGCCTCAGCCCGATTAGCCCCGATCCCCGGCCCATTGGCCTATAATCCATGGCCCACGAGCCCACAACCCACGACCCATGACCCACTAGTACTTATGATGGATTAATTAATTTATTTAAGACAAAATAATTCTCAGCTTGCCTACGGCAAGCTTCGAACCCAAGACCTTTCGAAACACTAAAACTTTTACTTTCTACTACGCTGTTAAGAATTTCTAGAAAATACCAGTAGTTAGTAAATATATAGTTTAAAAACTTATTTTGGAAAGCAGTTTTGACCAAAAAAATCCAACAATCCCCTACAAATTTTTAAACTAGTATCGTGTAACGGTGTCATTGTTTCAATCGTTGTGCATAAGGTATATGTCACAAGGACTTGAATCCCCCTTAGACCAATTGAATAAAAGATATATGCATGGTATCGCAGAGACTTGAACCAGCACATGTCTTAAACTTCAGTGATCACACAAGATCAAACTCATTTGTGGTAGTTTTTATTTTTAACCACACTTGCCTTTGCCTTTGCCTTTGCCTTTGCCTTTGCCTTTGCCTTTTACATTTATGACCTTGTGCATGTCCTGGTTTCTGCTAGGTCTCTAGGCATCTTTCCACAAGACACCATTGGAGATGGCCAAATCTCCACCCAGACATATGTGAGTTCTTTAGGCATGTTTCCTATCAAACATTACGCATCCGAGATGTTTTGAACTCATTAAGGCTTAAGAGTCATTCTCTCTCATGATAGGATTCTAGGTGAGTCCTTTAGGTGTGTTTCCTATCTAACACCACATATTCGAAATGTTTTGGACTCATTAAGGCTTAACAACCATCACATTTATATTATAGGATCATCGGTGAGTCCATTAGGCATGTTACCTATCCAACAACCCGCATCCAAAATGCTTTGGACTCATTAAGGCTTAACAGTCATCCTCTTTACCATGATAGGATTTCACTTGCAAATCTCACTTGACTTTTGAACCAATCATCTTATCATTAGTAGTGTAAGCTTTAAATCAATAACTTGATGTAAATGATAAGTATTTGTAAGACTCACCAAACTTTGAGACCCATGGATTTCACTTGCAAATCTTACTTGACTTTTGAACCAATCATCTTATCATTAGTAGCGTAAGCTTTGAACTAATAACTTGATGTAAATTGTAAGTATTTGTAAGACTCATCAAACTTTAAGACCCATTCCAGCAGACGTCCTTTCGACTATGTCTTTTTTTAGATCTTTAGTCAAAGGATCAACCACATTCTCTAAAGACCGGACGTCAATCATAGAGATTACTTCTTGGCAAATGAGTTCTCTCAAATAGTCGTGCTTCAGACGAATTGTCCGCTTCTTTCCATTGAACATTGAATTTGCTGCCACAGCACTTGCCGCCTGATTATCATAATTAATAGTAATTGCGCCTTGTAATTCTGTCAATGGAAGGTCTCGGAGAAAATAATTGAGCCACTCAGCTTCATCTCCTCTAGCATAGAGTGAAAAGAACTCAGATTCCATCGATGACTATGCAATCATAGTCTGCTTCTTAGACTTCCACGAGACAGCAGCTCCACCCATAGTGAAGACAAAACCTCCAGCAGATCTGCACTCATCTGGTTCTAAGCACCAGCTCACATCTGAATAGCCTTCGATTACAGCCGGATATCCACTGTAGAATAGGTCCAGACCTGTAGTTCCTTTTAAGTATCTCATCAATCTCTAGACAGCATCCTAATGAAGCTTTTCACAATTACTTGTGAACCTACTAAGCATTCTCACATCGAATGTTATGTCTGGCTTTGTGCAGCTCATCACGTACATAAGACTCTCAATGATCTTTGAGTGCCTTAGCTGCTCTACTGGTTTTGTAGTGTTCAATCGAAGCTTCTTGTTGTAATCATACGAGACTAATAGTTCTGTCAGATCGTAGTAGCCATACTTTTTTAGTATGCTCTCAACATAATGAGATTGAGATAATCCAATACCATCTTTAGAGTATATGATTTTGATTCTAAGAATTACGTCCGTAGTTCCAAGGTCCTTTATGCTAAACTGTACTGAGAAAAATTTCTTGGTAGATATTATTATTTTCAAATCACTCCCGATGATGAGCATATCATCCATATAGAGGCAGATAATCACCACCTTTCCTTCGACGATCTTGATGTATAGGCACTTGTCAGATTCACTGACTTGATACCCATTGTTGCGAACAACCCCATCAAACTTCTCATGCTAGAGTTTTGGTGTTTGCTTAAGTCCATATAGAGACTTAACAAGTTTACAGACTTTACCAGCTAGAGCATCAAGTCCTTTTGGTTTCTCCATATAGATCTCTTCTGTGAGATCTCCATTGAGAAAGGCAGTCTTCACATCTATCTGATGAATGATAAACCTTTTTATCGCCATTCATGCGATAAGCACTCTGATGGTAGTGATCCTGCAAACTGGTGCATAGATATCAAAGAAATCTATTCCTTCTCTCTGAGAGAATTCATTCACCACCAGTCTTGCTTGTAATTCTCAATAGTAACAACAGGACGAAGCTTCTTCTTGAAGATCCACTTGCAACTGATAGGCCTTGCACCTTCAGGTACATTCGCTAGATCCTAGGTATGATTTTGGATCAATGAATCCATCTCACCATATATAGCTTCTTTCCACAGAAGAGCATCTATTGACTGCATTGCTTCTTAGAAAATCTGTGGATCTCCTTCCATATTATAGGTGATGAAGTCATCTCCAAAATCTTTCTGTCTCCTGACACACTTAGATGGTGGTTCAGTAACTTCATTATTGATACTTTTAGTTTCTCGCAAAACTGACTCCTCGGATGCATCTGATATACCAGCATTCTCTAGTTTATCTTTGAGCAATAAACCTTTATCCTTGATAAATTTATCCTCAAAGAATCTGCATCCCGAGCTTCAATGACGAAGTTGGTTCCAAGGTCCAGGAACCTGTAAGCATCGCTATCTTTAGCAAAGCCAAGAAATACACACTTGTTTGTTTCTGGTCTGAGTTTAGGCCTTCTGATATCTGGAACTCGAACATATGCAAGACACCCCCACACTTTGAGACTATCCAAAGAATCTGGATATCCCAACCATAACTAATGAGGAGTACTATCAATTTTGGAATATGGTACTCTATTCAAAATTCAGTTTGCCATCAGCAAAGCCTCTCCCCAATAGTAGGTAGGTAGACCAGATGTGATTAGCATCGATTTCACCATCTCGGTCAATGTGCAATTCTTTTTTTTTGCAATCTCATTAGATTGCAGAGAATACGGAGCAGTAGTTTCAACAATGATTCCATACTCCTTGAAGTATGCTTCTGACTCCTTAGATCGGTACTCTTCTCCTCTATCGCTCCTGAGTCTTTTCACCTGAGTCTAAGCTGCTTCTCTACACGAGTCCGAAACTCGAAAAACTTGCTGAAAACTTCATCTTCAAAATTTAGCACATAGACGTGGTAGAAGCGAGAATGGTCATCAATGAAGGTGATGAAGTACTTCATGCCACCTCGAGTGACGAAGCTCTTGAAACCACAAGTATCTGAATGAATCAGATCTAACAGGTTGGTGTTCCTTGTGACACTTGGAAAGGGCTTCCTTACCAGTTTTGCTTGCACGCAAACTTCACACTTCTCAGGTTTGTTACCCCTATATTTTAAAAGTAATCCTAACTTCTTAATGCTAAACAGTTTCCTATTATTTATATATCCTGGTCTATTGTGCCATAATACAGAGGAGTAAGCAGAAGAGAATATTTCATTTATAACTAAGTTGGGTACAATAGTACTGATCTTATACATGCCATTAGTATGATATGCATTGTCAAAATATATTTTTTAAAGAATAACACAACCTTTCCTCCTTGGAAATCTAGCCTCATACCTATATCACACAGCATGCTTACAGAGACTAAGTTTTTATCAATTGAGGGAATATATTTTACATCCTTCAATGTGAGAGTCTTCCCTGAAAGAGAGAGTCAGCATCACAGTCCTAGTTCTAAGAACAAGAACTACAGAATGATCAGCCATGACAGGTAGCATATGTATCTAACCACCAACCACAGACGTTGCTGGTAGTTGACACTTGAAAGAGCTACACAATTATAAACTTGATTAGCATTATGTGTTGTTCCTTTCTTTGGTGCTTTGCAGTCCTTGGCAAAGTGTTCTTACTTTCCACAGTTGAAGCATTTGTCGTTCTTCTTAAACTCTTTCTTTTGAACGTTCAGGTTTTTAGGATTCTGGTTCTACTTTTTGTTAAAAGACTTATTCTTCTTCTTAGAATAAGAACTACTATCATTCTCAAAGTTAGCAGCCACCAAGTTAGCAGACGTCTTATGCTTAGCAAGGAGCTCAGTCTTCGTGTGAGTCTGAATCTCATCTTCAATCCTGTGACGCCCCTGGGTTCACACAAGGTTGCAGTCCAAAGTGAAACCAAGAATGTCAAACATGTCATGTACCACACCGTGCAATAACATGTTTCACCATCATAATTACTATCTCTCTAGTAGAGTCAATAACAGGTGTAGGTACAAAAGCAAGTAAAAGATAATAAAAGAGTCAACTGATGAAATAAGAGAGATCAAAATTTATATTTCATCATCTAACATACTAAAATACAAGTCAATGTCTGAAATAAATAAACTGGAGTTTCTCAACAAGTCTCAAATACAAAATATCTAAATAAGAAGAAATAAGGCACATAGCCTTTACAACTTCTAGAATAAAACCCTCAATGTCTAAACAAAACTCTACAGTTGAGCTCAAAAGAAAAATATAACTAAAATAGATAGCTGAATCACTAAAGTGCATCTCCATCAACCTGTGACTCTCCGGGCACCTGGTTCGTTACCTGAAAGGGGAGGGACAACGAGCGTCAAAGCGCTAGCGAGCAACATCACAACCAACCCCAAGGGATATGGCTCGTTGTATATAGAAAATACAGTTAATACATATATATAAATAAAATCACAGATCTTATTTAGGAAATTACAACATGAGCATAGGTACGTCGAGCGAAATAATCCAAACAAGGAAACCCTCATGTATATACCTTGTAGCTCAAATTGTAAATTCCTAATAATAAGAGGATTTTAGTATTTAGGAAATTACAACACGAGCATAGGCACGTCGAGCGAAATAATCCAAACAAGGAAACCCTCATGTATATACATTGTAGCTCAAATTGTAAATCCCTAAATACCAAACCCGAAATCTAATACAGGAACAATAATAAAAAGAAGACAACCTATCTCAGAACTTAAAATAGTGTGTCATGTCACAACTTACATAAGTGTCATGTCTAGCCTATGCAAGTATAAGTGTCATACTCAAGGTCTAAACTGGTGTCCAACACATGGACTAAAACTAGATGTAGTGGATGTCCAACACATAGACTACATATATAAATTGTCCAACACATGGACTGAGAAATGAATGTCCAACACATGGACTGAACATGATAAATGTCCAACACATGGACTACACATAATAATTGCCCAATACATGGACTAAATAAAATATATGAAAAGATGCATATACACTACTTCCACACGTGCCTCAGTGTGCTAACCTAGACTCGTGTCCGCAAGTCATCTCACATGTAGAGATTCAAAATAAACATAAATTTCTAAATATCAGATATTCAAGGTGACTCCTCGTTCACGTAGAAGTACGCAATAACAGTAAACATGCCCAAACAATTTCGGTTAAAACGAAACAACCCAAACAGATCCAAATCGATAAAAACTGGAAATTTTCTCATCAGTCGACTCATGAGTCGACTGGGATCATTGGTCGACTCATTGGTCGACCTAACAGACAAAAAAGAAGAAAGCTGAAAATTTCCCGTCAGTCGACTCATAAGTCGACTGACAAGTGGACTGATAGGTCGATTGAGCAGACAATTTTCCAGTTTCGCATATGATGTATGTTTTTGTATAATTTTCAAACTAAAATAATTCTTTTTATCATTTTCAGCAGCATATACTCGATTCTAACAAGTGTGCAAACTGAAACGAGAGATTTGCATGTAATTACTTACACCAAAACACTAAACATATTTATACATGTTTAAAACGGATTTAGAATCAATAAATCACAAAGAAACTCATGTATAAATCTAATTCCAGATCTGGATCTAAATTACAAAACATTGGTGAGTTTTTATTAACTGAAACATTTAAATCTTGCAACCCATATAATAAAGAATCTATCTTTACGCACAAAAATACATTTTAGGCTTAAAAATCCAAAATAAAACTCAATGAAATCATACAAACAGTGGGTATAGGGCTGGGTGAGATGTTACACGCCTCCGGTATGCTGCAAAACTCCTGAATCCGTGAGAGGACGATCCCCTTCACTGCATCGTGCTAAAAACCCGCTGCAATTCCTCCAAAAATTACCAAACACGAAGCTAGGGTTTGGGGGGAGAGAGGGGGCTAGGGTTTCTGGGGTCTGAAGAAGATGAGAGGGTGTTTTCGGGTAGGAGGATATATATATAAGCGGTCAAACCCGAAACAAAACCGAACAGACCCACAAACTAAAAGAAAAACCTAAAATCAGCCCGTCAGTCGACTCATAGGTCGACTCATAAGTCGACTCATAAGTCGACTGAGTAGACAATTTCCAGATTCAATCATGTTTTGCTTATTTGCCAAAACTAATGCATAAAACTCTATAAAATATACACTCATACATCTCTAATGACTTGTTATCAAGTATATCTATGACCTTAAGTCATTTACCACAATAGAATTATTTATCATTGATAATTCACATATCTTCATAACAAAAAAAATATGGGGTTTTACATTCTTCCCCCTTAAAAGAATTTCATCCTCGAAATTCAGAAATCATACTTAAACAACTACTATTACTCTAGATAAGCATATCGTGATATTTATATTTAATAATCCAGGATGACTATATTCCCACTCAACCCTTAATCAAATGGAACTAGTACGTCGGACGAAAAATCCAATCAAGGAACCCCCCATATATATATCAAGTGTTCCAAAAGATTAAGAATTTAGCAAAAATATCCTCATTCTAGCGTTAAATCTAAATATAATCGCACAAATAATCATGCACATAAATCAATCCACTTCCTCAATAGGTGCAGGATGTAGCGCTACATAGCATCTTTGCTCTCTCGAAAATCATCTTCGATGTCTATACTTAATCATCTGAAATGTAAATACCCCCACTTAACCCCTAACTAAATGGAACAAGTACATCAAGCGAAAAATCCAAACAAGGAACCCCTCATATATATACCATATGTTTCGAGTACTTAGGAGTTAAGTGTTAATACCCTCATTTTGGTGTTAAGTATAAACAACGCCATACATGAAATTATAAATCATATATAAGTCATACTAAAAATTTAATTTACCTGCTCGAACATATGTGGATAGTCACGATGCATGTCCTCTTCACGCTCCAAAGAAATCTCCTCAACGTCTCTTCGGTTCCACTAAACTTTCACCATAGGAATTACCTTATTTCTAAGCTTCTTGCCCTCCCTGGTAAGTATACAAACCAAAATCTCAATAGTAGTCAAATCCTCCCGAAGCTCTATCTCTAGTGCATCCAACACTCTCTGTTGCTCCTCATCATGTAAGTGCTTCTTGAGCATAGAAACATGAAATACATTGTGAATACTAGACATCGATGCTGGAAGATCTAATCTGTATGACACAGCTCCAATGCGCTCCAAAATCCAGAAAGGTCTAATATACCTCGGTGCAAGCTTTCCCCGTCTTCCGAATCACTGAACGCCTTTCATAGGCGATACCTTCAGCATAACAGAATCTCCAACTTAAAACTCCAAGGGTCTTCGTCTCTTATCTGCATAGCTCTTTTGCCGACTCTAAGCAGCTAAAATCCTCTCTCTGATCAATGCTACCTTCTCAGTAGTCTGCCTCACAAGCTCTGGCCCAAGCATTAAGCTATCCTCCGGCTCTGCCCAGCATATCGATGATCTACAAGGTCTCCCGTACAATGCCTCATATAAGGCCATACCGATTGTCACTTGATAACTATTATTACAAGCGAACTCTATCAGTGGAACATAATCCTCCCAGCTACCTTGGAAGTCAATGACATAAGCCCGCAACATGTCCTCTAATACCTGGTTCACCCTCTCCGTCTGACTATCCGTCTGTGGGTGAAATACACTGCTGTAAGATAGTCTGCTGCCAAACGAATCCTGGAAACTCCTCCAAAAATGTGAAGTGAACACTAAACCTCGATCCGATGCAATCGTATCAGGAACTCCATGAATTTGAACTTCACGAATAAACATCCTCTCATACGTCTCAGCTGTATATATAGTCTTCACTGTAATAAAATACGCTGACTTCGTCAACCTGTCCACTATCACCCAAACAG